>CBVK0100485746.1:0-18229 GCA_900067695.1 Picea abies
TCTTCAAGACATATAAGAAAAAGCATTCTGTGGTTTTCTCCCGATTTGGGTTTCCACGTAAAACACTGGTGTACTGTGCATGTGTGTGATTGTTTATTTATTACTGTTCATTATTGGATAATAATTCTATATTGATATAACATTTGAAGAAAAAGGATTAAAATTACGTTATTACTGATTCACCCCCCCTCAGTAATCCAACAAAATCGGTGGTTTTTCACATTTAGAGAGTTTGAAAAGAACTCAAAGATGAATCCATGAATGTATTTTTCATAAATTTATTCTCCCAAGCCCAGAAAAAGTGTAAAACAATACAAGAGAGAACTCTTCTAACTATGCTTGAGGCTCTCTGTTTCATTTTTTAACAAGATTGACACAGAAATGATAACTCTTCTCGAACTTCATTTCAATTTCTAAAGAGATTGTAAATAGCAAAACTATGCTCAAACCTGGTTCATTTTTTAACAAGCTTGAAATCAACAAATAAACTATGCTCAAATTCAACTACTTGATCATGGCTTTCAGGAGGACAATACTCTGGAAGGAATACATGTCAAGGGACAAACCTCAATAATGGCTTCCAAGAGGACAATACTTTTTCATAAATAGTCTCACAAGGCCAAAAAAGAGATAAACTACCACTCGAAAGATACCCTTTTTCAAACTTTTTAACGAGTTTGAAAGGAAGCAAGCTCAGTCGACAATGTTTTCATGTTTAGGGAGCCTGAAAAGAGTTTAAAGGAGACTCCAAATAGTTCATTTTTCATATAGATTTTACGAGTACGAAAAAGATATAAATTATACTAGATAACCTATTCTAGTGTATTAACGAGCATGAGAAAGAATAAAGACTAAGCTCATAAATTATCAATGCAATGTCCAAAGGTTTCAAATGAGACCCATGGATAGTTGGTATATTTCCCCCAGTTATGTGATAGAATCTAGTGGCATCACTCCAGCATGATGTCTAAAGGCTGGAGACCTGCACCCCCTAGCTTTGCTTCATCCATCAACTCTTATTTTGTCATTGATTTATGTACCAGATGGATAAAAAGGGTAATTGGACAAAGGCATATGAAAGGAATGTTAAGTTTGAAGATCTAATGAAAGAATTGACTCAATATCTACGAGGTCTGGTGAAAGACTTGAATCAACATTTATGAGATCTAGAAAAAAAATCGACTCAATATTTACGAGATATAACAAAAGACTCGATTCAACAGGAGAGGTGGTTGTTTCATTTTTTAACAAGCTTGAAACAGGAAAACAACTATGCTCATGACCTCTGGGTTCGATTCCTAGACCTTTGTTTCAATATTTAATGAGCTTGTTTCAATATTTAATGAGCTTGGGACAAACCTCAATCATGGATTCCAAGAGGATAATACTCTGGAAGGAATACATCTCAAGGGACAAACCTCAATCATTGCTTCCAAGAGACATTTTCTAGATGGAAAAACTACATTATGGAAGGAATAAATGTTGAGGGTTGTGATAGGGGTAGGGAGATTAGGCTCTAATATCCCTATCGAATATATCACCATGACAACTACCAGATCTAAATCAAAAGAAGGGAAAGATTCCTTCTTATTTAGAGTTGAATGCATGGGATAGGTTGCCACATAAATGACATGTGGCAGGGTGGATGTCACTTGCATATAAGGACCGTTTAGGGAAGGCAGATGGTTTACCGTGATATGAGGGCCAATGAATGAAATCTGATATATGGTCACTATGTTTCCATTCTGATGGAAACACATAATTCGAAAGACAGTGGACACAAGAGCCTTAATAACATAGACATAGTCTCACCCAAGGAGCAAATAAAAATCCTAGGGGATGTGGAATACCATCACATCAATATGGAAAATTTTCCCTCCTAAAGTAACAGGAAAATAAGGAAGGATCCCTAAAGGTTAAATAACCCTCCTATTAAAATCCAAAAGATTTCGAGTGACTGGTGCAAGCTGAGGAGAACCTAAATCTTGCCAAGCAATGGATAATAAAATACTAGTTGATGCAACTTCATAAAAAATAGTCTGAGGAACGTCCCTACCACAAAGCTGAACAATGATTTGGAAAGGTATATAGGAAGGGAGATGATATTCTGGAAGTGCACCCCAATCAAAAAGAATGACTTCATTACTCAAAGGGGGTTTCATTGGGATGGGTGAATTACCCCCTTGAATAGAGGAATCTATAGTAAGAAGAAATACTTTAGCGACATCCTCACTCTTCAAAGGAGGATTGGGACCGACCAAGGGTGGTATTGTATCGACCACTTTGACCTCACTCTCCAAGCGAATAGTGGGATCGATCGAAGGTGAAATAGAATCGATCACTTGATCGACCGACTGAATTAATGGTTAAACCAAATAGATTAGTTAATCAATTGGATTGACCGATGATGGAACCAGATTGACCAGTTCATCAACCAATGGGTGTTATAGTCCAAAATGTGTTATCTATTCATACAAGACATTGGCCCATCCATTTGCATACTTTTCCAAAATACTATTGAAGCTTCCTTTTAAAAAACCATTTTTTTGATAATGTATGCACCCTGTTGCACTAATAGCCCATGTACAGAAGCGTGTTGCATTATGCTACGGGGAAAATCCCTCTATACTAGGTCTAAGGTAAAGGTAGAGAGGTATCTCCCTTAAAATACTGACCTGCACTTAATCTACCCTAAAACCATCTAAACTAAGTGAAGAAAGAGAAAGGAAAGATAGTGTCAATGAGTGCACCTTTTGTTCTTTCTCTTGGTGTAGACCTATTTCGTTTGTTTTCGCCTCCTAGATCGCAAATATCCTCCTAAACATGATCCGCAAAAGGTTAGGAATACAATGCAACAACATATGCAATCTCTACTAATCACTTTAAAAGTATAGACATAGATATAAAGGCTAAAATTAACAAAAGTACATAAACATAGGGTTTTGGGACAAGGATAAATTCTTTTATTCAATTTCAAGATAAAAAGGATTACAACCTTTGCTGAAAACCACTCCACGAACCAAATCTGGGATCCTCTGTCATGGCTCCAAGTGCATCAATCCCACATTATCTTCTCACAACCAACATATCACCAAGGGAATGAGCAAGGGTTGCATAAGGAGAAAAGGCTGGAGGGGAAGGTTAAGAGTAAAACTCAGAATGGGATGAAAATATTGGGCTAAGAAAGGGAAGGGATTTTGGCAAAGTTTTCTTATTCTCTTTATCATGTTCATAAATGACTCCCCAAGACCTCTTTTTATATGAGAAAAGGATGGTTATTCGGTTTGGGGATGGGCTAAAAGGGGTAAAATGGTTAGTAAACCCTCCATATCCCGTAATATTCACCGAATTCCGTGCAATTTTATATTTTTTTCAACTTTTGGAGGTAAATGTGGGTTAACTAGCATGCAACACGTGTGTGTATGTAGGATAATTAACATGCAACATATGTGTGTATCCAAGAAACTAGTGCATCAGAGTGGGTACACTATCCAAAAAATGGTTTTTTAAAAGGAATACTCATTAGTATTTTGGAAAAGTATGAAAATGGATGGGCCAATGTCTTGTATGGACATATAAGGAATTTTGGACCATAACAGATTCCCCCTAAGGTGTGAGGTCAGAAGAGAAACTGATGGTCGAAATACATTACAATATATTTACACTATGGGAAGGAACAGAGTTGAGTGAGCCCATGATGAGTGTTTGTGAGCGTGCCATCAACAAAATAATGATAATATCTCCAAGGTGGGAATACCCATGCTCGTTATGAACTAAGCATGGCTTCCAATCAAGTACACTACATATCCATGTCATATGTGACTACTAGACAAAATATAAATGTCTATATAAATTGTATCCATGAACAATACACAATGTATCTACATCTCAATATCATATGAAGATATACAAGTACAATATGATATGCATCTCCGAGAAGCATCGATGCTTTTGGCTAGATATGAGGACTTCAGAGCTCGAGCAACAACTTCAAGATATTCAAAACTCAGGTAGGAGTAAAATAGGAGTGTAAGACTCATTACTATGAGGTCTTCAACATGCCTTCATGGAAAGACTAGAGGATCTCGATCATCAAGCGCAAAACTTCATTGATTTTGAATCCAACTTTGATTGGAATCTTGGGATGGCTGACTCATGAAAGTCAATAGATAAATTATGGAATGGACGACTTAGGTTGGATAAAATTCCCTTTTACAAAAGCACGACAAAATGATGAAACTTGGGAAGCATACTATTGACATAAGTATGTGATATAGGAGGCACCACAAACTCTCCATATGTTTGGAAGAACAACCAAAAGAAGGAGTACACAACTATATGTAATGATAACAACATCCTAAGGTCATACTAGATCCCAATGCTTGGTGAACAAGAAAAAGGATGTGTTTTTTCCAAGGGAGACTATCTTGCTACCGATAAGAGAGAATGTATATCCCGTCCCCTCTTTTTGGAATATTTGAATATTTTTTCTTTTTCAAATTTTTAACGATATTGAAAAAGAATAAAAGAATGTTATGTTACAAAGGAGGAATGAGTTTCATAGGCAGGCAAACTATCTCCAAGCGCATGGAACATACTAATTCTCAATGAAAGGATACATGTGTAGGATAAGGACACTCGGGAAAACTCCTCCATGGGTCAAGGTGTCAGATCGCGAGGGAAAAAGTGCTACAAGGCTTGCATTAAAGGAATGATTTGAAGGTTCAGTTAATAGAAACATGAACTCGACATTAGGCCAAATATGTAAGGATGAGACATGCGATGCGATTAAGTAAGACACAACAAGACTCCATCCATGTGAACTTTTTCGAGCCCAAAGAAGGTAATATCGATGGTTTTTCACGTTTAGAGAGTCTGAAAAACACTAAAAGAAGACTCCAGAGTGTTCCTTTTTTCATAATTAGTCTAGTCGGTTCAAAAAAGGGTTAAACTTATATTGAAAGGATGTCCCTTCAAAACCATTTTAATGAGTGTGACTGAGACAAGATCACTTGACCATCTTTTCAATTTTAAGGAGTCTGAAAAGAGCTCAACTATGGACTCACAACCTTTTTCTAAATTTAGTCTCCTTAGGCCAAAAAAGTATTAAATATAACTTAGGAGAACTCTCCTGGTGAGACAGGTCTCCCAAGGCGTACCTTTTTCTGGATAATCTACTCGTCGAAAAAAGGGTTAAACATATGGAAAATAGATATACCAAATAGAGTCTGAAAAGACCTTAATTATGGACTCCGAGGGGGTTCCTTTTTCATAGATAATCTCCAAGGCCTAAAAAAGAGATAAACCAAAAATGAGAATGACCCTTTTTCAAAAATTTAGTCGCTCAGGCCTGAAAAAGGGTTAAACTTAAGCCTGAGAATACTCTCCTAGCACATACATGAAAAAACAATTTACTGGCTGTCGAACAAGAACTAACAAGAACTTTAGGTTCGGAACCGTGTTATGTGCTTTATTTTTCTAGAGAGTGCAAAGCCTTAGCCTGTGGGAGACAGTACGAGGCCATATCGCCTCCTTTCCAACATTATGCTGGTGGGAAGCTTTGTTACCTCAACAGGGTGTGGGGAGAGTACAAGAGGCCTTTGATGACAAATTATTTGACTAGTGGGACCATCAAATTCCTTTTATCGAGGAATACCCCTATGCAGGGATCAGTTTCTTGAGGTATACCGATATGCCTATGCCCCCTGATGATTAGTGTGGAGAGATAGGTAAACAAATTTTAAATTTATTTATTTTAAAAAAATTTAAATGTTATGCTTTTTATGGTAATTTCAAAGTACTAACTCAATGATATGTCACATGCAGATGTGGGACCAGTGCGACCGACTGACTTCACCGGGATGAGGCATCGTCCTCAAGCAGATGTCGAACCAGTAGCAGTAGAAGGACGAGTAACTGCAGGAGGACTACTATCCAAAGAGGTTGAGAGAGTATTGCGATGAGTAGAGAAGAACCTGACAACTCTCACTCGTGCAATGTTGATCATAGAAATAGAGGACCTTCCCCCATCCATGTATCCACATGTTGTAGGGGTACCTAGGACTTAGTTTCAATTGTTACGACATCTTGTGAATGTTGTAGTTCATTACACTAGGGCCAAAAGGCCTAGGCCATAGTTAGTATTGGACCAAATATGTGTTGAGGGAATCTTTTGTACTCTATTATATAGTGAGGGCTTCAGCCCAAAAATGTATATTGGCTCTATTTGAGGATTTATGGCCCACTTTTTTACTTATGACATTATTTTTGGACACATTATTATATATACATATTTTTTCATTATGGATAAATTTTTTGTACAAATGTATTTACATGTGCATATATGTGTGTGATTTTACTTTTATGTGTGAGAAAAATGCCAATCTAATACATGATTAGCCAATGTATTAGTTAGTTGATTAGATATCCTAGGAACATGAATATAAGTAATATAATCAAAATAAAGTTCTAAGAGATGTATCCTAAGGAATCATTGGTGAAGGGTGGGATCATAGACATGGTATACTCCATTTAACTAAGACATGAATAGTTGAGTATCTAGATAAACTCAAAGGTGAGAAATTCTATGTGACAAGGCATCACATAGTAATTCTATTACGACACTATACTCGACAACACTATTGGTTGTTTCACCCAGAAAAATACCTCTAGAAGACATCGAATGACCAAAATGTGTAAAGATCACCCAAGTTGTGGAAGTAAGCCTTTGAGTGTGTCAGCTAGCACCATCTGTAAACCCGACATGGACCTCAGATTCACTTGACATCTGCCACAGTGAAAAGAAAACACAATAAGATACACATCCATTAAACAAAAAAACAAGACTTTATAAATAAAGATATAATTATATATAAGAAGTCACACTCAGGTGACCGATATAAGCGTAATACTTCTTAAGGTAGATCCCATTTCTAGGCTTCGATAAAGCGTTACCCTCGAGATCAAACAGTTGATAGGCACCGTTTTCTAAAACTTTATTAACAATGAATAGTCTAAACCACATGGGTTTGAACTTTCCTACCCCCAAGAGATCTTTATCTTGGTCATAGACTAGGACAAGATCACCTTCAGAGAAAATATGAGGGTGGACGGACCGATCATACTGACACTTGACACGTTGTTTGTGAGCCTCGTTAGGAAAGGCTGCATCTCGATGTTGGTCATCGAGCTGCTCGAGATATAAAAGACTCTCTTCAAGTGGTGTAGTTTCACGCAGTAGTTCCAATTCCAACTGAAGATAAGGGATTTTCCACTCTATGGGAAATAATTCCTCCAAACCGTAAACGAGTTGGAAAAGAGAAAAATTTGTAGAAGTCTTCACTGAGGTTCAATAATCCCAAAGTGTTGAGTACAACATCGAATTCCAATTTGACTTGGACGAATTGATCATTCGGTAAAGAATAGTTTTGAGAGACTTATTAATAGCCTCCACTTGACCATTCACCTATGGGTAGTAAGGTGACGAATTTTCTGGCCTAAACCCTAGTTTTGATGTTAACTCGAACATCATCTTGTTCTAGAAGTGACTGCCATGATATGTGACAATCTCCTTTGGAATATCAAACCTGGCTACAATCTGGTTAAAAACGAAAAGTGCAGTTGTTTCCTTGCCAATGTTGAACTTCGACATAGCCTCGACCCAGTTACTAAAGTAGTCTATTGCTACGATGATATAGCGATGCCCCCTAGCTCAAACTGGGTGGCATGTATTAAAATCAATCCCCCACTTGGTGAAGGGAACAATAACAATAACTTGGAACATGAGAGCTAGGTGCACCTGCATCTTCTGAGAGAATATCTGGCATGGGTGGCACTTATTGACCTCCTCTACACAATATTTTATCAACGAGGGCCAAAAGTATCTAACGTGAAGAATATTTTGGGTTGTTTCCAACCCAAACAGGTGACCTCCACATGCTCCTATGTGACAATCATTTAATACAAGTTATTCCTCTTCGTGAGTGAGACAATGACGGAGAATGCAATCCACTCCTCGACAATATAAAGTACCATCGAGGATATGATAATTCCACACTTTATGGAATATTCGTCGATGCTCATTGCTAGAAGCAAACGTTGGGCACTTCAAAGTCTAAATATACACAAGTATATCTCTATACCAAGGGTCTGAAGATGTAATAAGGAAAATATCCCCATTGATCAATGACTCTTTGAGAAAATTTATACCACTCTCGACTCAAAGTTCCAAGATTATTTCATCAAAGACCAAAGACATTTTAGACTTCGCTGAAACAAAATCCAAGTCAAATTCTTGCAGGATGAATATCAATCAACTGATTTTCCCACAGATGAATGGTATTGTTAACACATATTGAAAAGGGTTCACGACAACTACGATGGTGGTATTACGAAGTAAGATGTAATGAGGGAGCCATTGGATAGCATGAACAAATGCCAAAGCAAGTTTCTCAACATGTTTGTAGTTGAGTTCTGGTCCTACCAAACCTCGACTAAGATAGTAGATAACATGCTCTTTGAGCATGCCATCCTCTTCGAGCATGACATCCTCTTGGACCAAGAACATGCCAATAGTAGACTATGTGTAAACCAAATACAACAATAAATCCTTACCATAATCTAGAGGATTGAGTAGAGGGGCAGACATCAAAGCATGTTTCAACTCTTCAAAAGATCCCTGAGCTGCTTCATCCCAATAGAATGGGACCTCTTTTTTCAAGAGACGCATAAACCCTTTAGTAATTTTGGTATAGCTAGAAACAAAATGTCGTAGAAAGCTGGATTTTCTTTGTATACTTTAAAGATGGGGGATTGTGTGTAGGGGAAAAAATTGAACTATTTCCTTGACATTCAGAGGATCGACCATGATCTGTTTAGTTGACACGATAAAACCTAACAAGTGTCCCGATGTCATGTAAAAAGCACACTTATTTGGATTCAAGAGAATATGATAGTAGTGACATCTCTCAAAGATTATTCGTAAACATGAGAGATGATTGGATCTCTTACGAGGACGTGATGCCAAATCATAAAGATACACCTTGACTATGTGTTTGAGTTCATGGAAGGAAAATGACATGGCCGGCTGAAAAGTGGCTCCAACATTCTTACAGCCAAAAGGAATTTTTTTGTACGTGAAATTACCCCAAGGACAAATAAATGTCCTTTTATGTTGTTCCTCGGGCTTGATCTAAAACTTGTTGTACCTGGAAAAACCTTCCATAAAATAAAAGATCTCACAACCTGCACATTCATCGACAATACGGTTAATGAATGGGGTTGGGAAATTATCTTTTGGGTAATATTTGTTCATATAAAGAAAGTCCATACACATGTGGATCACACCTTTCTTTTTGTTGACAAGAACATGATTCGACACCCATTCTGTCAATTGCATAGGATAGATGAAACTATCCTTGATGAGTTTCTCTACCTCGGCCATGATTGTCGCTGCCTTGCGAGGATTGACTGGGAGAAGCTTCTGTCGGACATGCTTAACATCGGGGTAAGTTGTGATCTCATGTTCAATGATACTTGGGTCAATGAATGGAATATCCTCATAAAACCAGGAAAAGATGTCACAAAACTATTTAAATAATTTAGTGTAGATATGAATCTCTTTGGGGGAACAATATGCTCCAATGAAGATGTTTTCCATGACACCAGGGGTTCTAAAGATTTCGATAAGAATTTGTTTAGATATACTTTCCATGTTTACCTATGCATAGATTATGTGCATGTCTAGAGGGTTAACATGACAAGGTGAATCTCCATTCATGGTCGTAATGAAATCTCATGCCTCTATTCTCTTCAGCTCAAGTAATAAGATTTGTGGTGAATATCTTACCAAGGTCTATCTAGCCTAGTCATTTCTTACAAAATATACTCGTCAGATGGAAATACTAAGTCCAAAGGATCATAAGTGATGAGACAGTCTTGAGCCCAAATAGGATTGAGAACGAGATATAGCTTCTATGGGGGAACTGTATCAAGGTAGGTCAAGGCTTGCTGGACAATACTATACGCAACCTCAACAACAAATAAGGCCATAGCCATTTCAGGGTGCCCTACCCCTTCCATCGAAGGTGGTGGGGAAGGTAAAATACATGGTTCATTAAAGTAACTCATTCTAAAAGATGCAACTTGAAAAATCGAAGACTTCGGTTGGTCGAGGATAGCATAAAAAAAATTGACATAATTTGCACATGAAGGATCATCGAAAGTCCCCATTAAAGATGGAAACAATCCAACACCTAAGTTAAAGGTACCTCACTGCGGTTGTCAATGATCGGGACCGTAGATGCCCCTGATGAAGGGTCAGGATGAGAGAAGGACAAATGATCAATGGTTATGATCCGACCTTCGTGAGGAAAACATAAGACCCAAAAAATGGTGGATACAAACACTGTCATAGCATCCCTCCAACTCCACCCCAACAAAATATTGTAGTTGAGAGGTGCATTGACTACTTCTACTTCAACGCACACATTTTTTCCCTCCAACTTCACGGGGAAGTAGGTAATTATTCCATGTGGTCTAAAAGATTGACATTGCAGAAAGAAGAGTATATTGCAGAAAAAACATGTTGTACTAAGTTTCTGTGGATGAAACAAACTTTGAAGGATATACATGTTGAATATGATGATCACATTCTGATATTTTATGATAACAACAATGCCATCAATATTTCAAAGAATCCAGTGATGCACTCCAAGACAAAACATATTTCTATCAAGTTTCACTTTCTATGGGAACATGCTGCAGAGAAGAACATCAGGGTCAAGTATATTGGGACAAATGATAAAATTGCATATATCTTCACCAAACCTCTTTTGAGGGAGACCTTTGAGTCTCTTCGACATAAAATTGGAGTAGTTTCTATCCCATAGTGAATTCTTGAATGCTTTTCATATGTGTCATGGATTTACACAAGGAAGCACCATAAAGAGAAAAAGGACAACAAAAAGATTTGAAGCTTGCAGACAAGGGGAGTAGCCCAAAGGATAATGCAAAAAGGGGAAGTAGACCAAAGGACAATGCAAAAAGGAGGAGCAGTCCAAACGACAATTCATATAGGGGAGCAGCCCCAAAGGGAATTTACCCTTCACCATTGATGTCAAAGGGGGAGAGAGAGAGAGTAATCAGAGGCATGGAAATGAAGAGACAGAATAGACGTTAGAGAAAGATTTGCCTCACCCTATGCAATCTTGTAGAGAGGGACTTACTCCATTTCCCTATGCAGGATTACTTTACCTAATTGATGAATCCAGAGATAAAAATAAATATTTTTCCGCTTGTATGCACCTTGCAAGCTATACAACATGCGTATACGTTGGCTTCTCCACTATAGCCCGCATACATCCGGATTTGTGCTAGACAATCAAAATTAAATGTCGGGTTTCCATGTCATGATAGGAGATCTTTGATCCTTGGCCTTCCATATATTGGAAACGTTCAAACTTGACCCTTCAGTTGCAGTTTGAAGGCTATAAAGAAGCCAATTCCGAGCTATGGAAAAAGAAGAGAGAATTCAACTTTGAGAGAAAAGTTTCTCTGGATAATTTATTACTTCATTATTGATTCTTCATCCCTTTGTCCTTTAAGTATGAACACAATGTTCATCCCCCAAGATCTTCCCTTATTGATGGAGAATCTCTTTGTCTCTCTTATATGAGCTTGCCTTTGGTGGAGGATTGAAGTGGTGGAGGCCCAGTTAGAAGGAACTCAGTTTCTTGGTTATGAACTGTGTCGATACAGAAGTCTGTAATGTTTTCACTTCTCTTGATCATTTATTAATAGAAATACTCCTTTCTCGTCCAATTTATATCTTTCAAATATATGTATTATGATCCATGGGCATGTTTGTTTTGTATATTAATGGATTATGCTATCTAATGTGATAACCTTTTATATTATCACTATATGCTTGTTTTGCTTGTTTGTAGAGAATTGTTGTCTACTTTATGTGAGGATACCCCCACTCATTACATTATGCACTTTTGGGTTATTTATAATATATTTTAGCCATCACATATACTCCTATGACCTCACACATTAGGGGGCATCTGTTAGAGAAAGATTTGTCTCACCCTATGCAATCTTGCAGAGAGGGCCTTACTCCATTTCCCTATGAAGACTTACTTTCCTTGATTGATGAATTCGGAGACAAAAATAAATATTTTTCCACTTGTACGCACCTTGCAAGCTATAAAACATGCGTATATGCTGGCTTTTCCACTACAATCCGCATACATCAGGATTTGTGCCAGAAAATCAAAATTAAATGTCAGGTTTCCATGTCACGAAAAGATATCTTTGATCCTTGGCCTTCTATATACTGGAAACGTTCTGACTCGGCCCTTTAGGTGCATTTTTAAGGCTATAAAGAATCCAATTTCGAGCTATGGAAAAAGAAGAGAGAATTCAAATTTGAGAGCAAACTTACTCTAGAGAATTTATTACTTCATTATTGAGTCTGCATCCCTTTTTCCTTTAAGTCTGAACATAGTGTTCAACCCCCAAGCCCTTCCCTTATTGATGGATAACCTCTTTGTCTCCCTTATATGAGCTTTCATTTGGTGGAGGATTGAAGTGGTGGAGGCCCAGTTGGAAGGAACTGAGTTTCTTGGTTGCAAACCGTGCTAAGACGGAAGTCTGTAATGTTTTCACTTCTGCTGATCATTTATTAATAGAAATACTCCTTTCTCATCCAAGTGATATCTTGCAAATATATATAGTATTATCCATGGGCATGTTTGTTTTGAATATTAATGGATTATGCTATCTAATGTGATAACCTTTTATATTATCACTATATGCTTTCTTTGCTTGTTTGTTGATA
The DNA here is from genome assembly GCA_900067695.1 of Picea abies. NCBI lineage: Eukaryota > Viridiplantae > Streptophyta > Pinopsida > Pinales > Pinaceae > Picea > Picea abies. The sequence continues at coordinate 12,842 of CBVK0100485746.1, forward strand.
ATTGTTGTCTACTTTACACCAAGATACCGCCACTCATTAGATTCTGCACATTTGGGTTATTTATAATGTATTTTGGCCATCGCAGATACTCCTCTGACCTCACACATTAGGGGGCATCTATTAGAGAATGATTTGCCTCACCCTATGAAATCTTGTAGAGAGGGCCTTACTCCATTTCCCTATGCATACTTACTTTCCTTGATTTATGAATCCAGAGACAAAAATAAATATTTTTCCACTTGTATGCACCTTGAAAGCTATACAACATGCGTATATGTTGGTTGCTCCACTACAGCTCATGTACATTGGGATTTGTGCCAAAAAATCAAAATTAAATGTTGGGTTTCCATGTCACGACAGGAGATCTCTTATCCTTGGCCTTCCATATAATGGAAATGTTCTGACTTGGCCCTTCAGTTGCATTTTGAAGGCTATAAAGAAGCCAATTTCGAGTTATGGAAAAAGAAGAGAGAATTCAACTTTGAGAGCAAAGTTACTCTGCATAATTTATTACTTCATGTGAGGCCCCTCCAGATAGTAGGCTTCGTCCCACAAGCCACAACCATATATGAAGGATGAGGTGTGCATCAGACAACAGAGGCTGAGGAGAATCTACAAGCATGTGTGTGATAGTGTTCAGGTACAACAAAGTCATCTACAGAAGTAAAATGTATGATTATATGCTTGTTTGAGGTATGGTCATGTGAGGTTGAGTATGTGCCCTTGCGTTATTATTGATTGTATGGTACATGTTGGGATCTTGATTTGGTTAATTAATGATGTTGATTAAATCCTTTTTAACCAGTATTATATGTGTATTTAACTATTTTGAAGAAGTTTTGAATGATTTTTATATCAAATCATCATAGCTTATACCAGGTATGTGTAATTGATGCTTTGTGATGGTTTTGAGTTTAATTAAGTTTGATTTAATGATTATGAGAAGATAATGCACGATCTGTGTGTCATAGGGAAAAATCGCAAGGCATTTTTCCATCCAATATCTTGTCCAGTACTCCATCCAACACTACGTCCGGTACTTCATCCGACACTGCATCTAGCACTGCATCCAACACTAAAAACGTGGGTGAGTTGGCAGTTGTTATATCGAAGGCCTGTGTTGGGCGAATCAACGACATGGGTTTTGTTCACCCTCGTGGACTCCAACTACTGAGCTCTTGACATCTTGAATTAAACTGTTATGCTGAGCGTTGAGTGGCTCATTTAATTTCTAGAAGCCACAGGCTATTATAATGTATTTAATGGAATTTTCTATTTTTAGAGGAGGTCAACCCTTCTAGTGGTTGACCTCTCCAATTGTAACTGTTATAAATACCACAGTAGTGGTCAGCCAAAGTGTTAAGAATTGTTAGAATCGTTTTGTTGTGTAACTCAGACATTTCCACAAACCTATGCTAGACTGCATTTTTTATTTAATGACCAGAACCATGTTGATTTATCTCACAATTTGTATTTGAGGAGTAGCCAGAACCTGTTGGGGGTCCCACCAGTGGTATGAGTGAATATTTAGATAGTTATCTTGTGTATTTGAGTTGTGCAATTGTCATTTCTTTAATTTTCCATTATATGTGTTTTTATCATTTTACATGCTATGTGTTCGTTGTTCATAATTTAATTGTTTCAATTTCCTTTTTGTAGGTTGCTTGTAAAGGATAGTTGTTAATATGCTATGTCTTTTTAATTATTAGTAAATAGCTTTCAAACTTAGCTACTAGATTTGTTGTGTGTTAAATGTTAATTTGAATTTTTGCAAGTTAAAATAGAATAGCTGAAACAAAGTATTAATTTACCACAAAGTACAAAGTTTCTTTGGAAAAGTTTCGATGGATGAATAGTTCCTAGTATTGATTTTAATTCTCAGTTTGCTTATCTAGTTTGCTTATCAATTTTCTTGTACTATGCTGAGGTAGAAGTAGAATTTAAATTATGTTTTTATAAGCATTTTAACTTGCAATTTGAATTGTTAATAATAGGATTACCTTAGTTTATTTTATGGAATTTCCATTCTAGATTTAAATTGCAATTCTAAATAGAACTTTGAGATTGAGTTAAGTTTTAGTATGAGTTTCTAATCGTATAAATTTTCTTAAGTTAACATAAAAGTGCATTTGAATTAAGTAGAATAGTGTTTTCTTATTATTGATGATTAATGCATAAATTGAGAGATCACATGGATTTTTCAAGATAGTTGATATTTCTTCTATGATGGCTAAGCTCTTGTTAGATTGCTCAATTCATACTTTTCATTCTCCATAGAAATTAATATTGAAATTATTTCTCTTGAGCTATCACGAATCGTTAGATGCATGTTGACAGGCGAAACAATCCATCCGTCAACTGGGAGAGTGAAACCAGTCCAGGGTTGTCTAAATAACCCAAGCCGTTTGGAATGGACCACCCTGAAGAGTTTAACGGCTCCGTTGGCCGCTCTAAGGTCTCCTAAGGAAACCAAAGAGAAAAATTGATCTGAGCTAAGTGATCTAAACTAAGGAAACTAGAAACTAATAAAACAAACTAAAACAAACTAACTAACTAAATAAAAGAAATTAAACTAAAATAAAGGAAACTAGAAACTAATAAAAAAAAGATAATGAACTAATATACTAAATGCTAATTATCCTAAAAATACTACCTACAAACTACTAATAACTCAAATCAATTACCTAATTATCAATTTAATTACAGTTTATTCACAAACATACATCGCATACAATCTACAGATTTGAATAAAACCTGTGAAACTAATTTGCTTACTATCCCACGACAGCGAAGATAACTCTTTTTTGATTTTATGATTTATGAATAGGAAAGTAAACTAACTGAAATTAAACAGATCAAAATAATAACTATATTAAACTACTTAATAAAAGCAGTAAACTAAATACTAATTGACCTGGAAATGCTCCAAGTCTGCCCTGTGTAAGGTGACTACTAAGATGATTGGAGGAGGGAAACTCACACCGTTAATCCCTTAAGATTCTCGCAAAGGATCAGCTATAATTCTTCCTGAAGTGTGTTATAGGACAAACAAGACAAAAGAATATCATAACAATTTTCTGATTATAAATTCCTGCAAAAGGGGAAACCTATTATGCAACAAACTTATATATTACAATTCGATTTATGAAGAAGACAAAGCTATGATTCACAAATTGAACTAACAACTGTTATGTCTTTTATCTATTCAGAAGAAACAAGATATGGATAACAGATATAAAATTATATCATTTGCATTTGATTCAGATAGCTAAAGCAATACTAAACCATAAACAAGCTGATATACAAAACATGGAACAATGTGTCGATATATTGAAAAGCAAAAGCTATGACAAAACACCAATTCTGTTCCAGTTTGAATTAGAACTCCATATCCTTATTCTCGCCAACTGAGGATGATTGATTATTACAAAACCATAGGTTTAAATAGGTTCCTCACAAGGTAAAACATCCTTGTGAATAATAGCAAATAGTTTTACACAATCTGGGAATAATCGCAAAATCCCTTAAACTAAGTAACTAAAAACGCAAGTGGAATCCTTAATATATCTTCCAACTGCTTCTCATATCCATTGCCAATTCGAATTTTCCTGTAATAGATACAAGATCAGGTTAGAGGAGTATTTTATTAAGAAAACAAATAAAAAAATGACTCTATAGACTTAGCTACAGAATCTTCTGATTATGTAGCTGGTCTATAATAGTGAACATGACCAAATATACAATCAAATCAAAACGAATCCCATTATCTTTTAATAATCAACAAATTATTAAATCAAAACAAATCGAACAGAATACAATCGGGACAGAGTAACGATGCTATGTTTTCCTCAATCGGCATAAAATCGTATCACATCTTAACAAGAGTGTTCCATGAATGCAATCAATGATAAACCAAATCGCATGAAATACAAACAATCATTATCGATTAGCATAAGATTCACATCATTGCCAATATAGAAAGCCATTACGATTTCATGCATCACTGTATCCATAGAATCCAACCACAGTTCTCATTCGTTGTGTTTGAAATGATTCACAGGTATAGTCGAAACTATAATTGACTAATTATAATCACAACAACAGATTGAGATCCTTCAATTAAAAGCACGATGTATGAATTGCTTCCAACGTAATCGGATGAAATCATTTCCACAAATATTGATTCAATCAGTCTTCATGTTTGATCACCTCATAGTCGGCAAGCAGGGTTTTGACAGAGTCAACAAACCGGGCATATAACTGAATTTAATTATAGACACAAATCATAAGACTTGATACAATCAATCCATCTCTGTAATCGCAATCAAATAATACATTTGTTACCATCAAAATATAGTTCACATCGTAACAGCTACTATTGTTATCCATTCGAAAATGTAATAAATTATATATGAATTGGTTTTAACATAGAAAATATAATTAGCATAACCAACCAATTTTCCTATCATATCACACAAGATGTAACCAAATCGAACAGAGATATCGTTTGTATTTCAAAAATAGAAAAGATATCAAATAACAGAATATTCACATCAAATTATGATCAATCAAACTAAATCTAATCACAACCAATCCAGAAATCGACAATCAAAACTGATAAACAACAAATGCATGACAGAGCAAGTCGACAATGTATACAGAGCTTATGATCACGCCATATAAAAGAGTGAAAGTTATACCATTATAGTTGTTGAAGCTATGAAAATTTTGAATTGACAATTGTTGTGGCAGACTCAACATTTTTGAACAGGATTGAACCCGTATTTCGTTGTTTCTTGTCGTTGGGTTGTTCTCTTGAATTCCGACTTGTAAGCTTAGCCACTTGGTTTTCCAAATCGTGAATTTTAGATTGCAATTTTGGGATATCCAAGTAGTATCTCTCCAACCACAACCCAGACTGATCGCAAGGTGCTGCAACAGGTTGAGCAGAAGGGGGTTTTGATGATTCCCCGAGGGTTTCATGAGGTGGTTTAATACCAGGAAATTCAGGGTTATCCCGCATACAAGGAGGTAAGTTCTTGACGAAATCATAAGGGGGTTTGTTACAGAAGCCCTCTTCGGCGAGAAAGCGCTCAATGCTTGAATCAGAGTCCTCGCTGACCATGATAGGCTCTGTTTTGGCAGGAGGTTTAGGTTTATTCCTCTCCATGCGAGAGATCAATCTTGCGTTTTTCTTTCTTCTAGTATTAGTACCAGTCTTCGCTCTAGTCTTTGTGGTTGTAAGCTTAGCAACTTCAGTCTGTTTAGTCACAGCCATAGATGAATTCGTAGGAGACTCGGGCTTAGGCTTGGGTAACAAAACACTAAAAGGGATAGGGATAGGTGTGAGATCGGAAGAGCGGTTCAGCAGGAATGCCGAGACCGATC
>CBVK0100485747.1:0-18228 GCA_900067695.1 Picea abies
AATAATATTTTCAATGCTCCCTCCCAACCTGGAGAGTCATTTCTTCCCTTTCAGCTAAGGGAGTTATTTCCATGATCCCCATCTTCTCTTGGAAATATGAAAACTTTATTCTGGATAGAGGTTGTCAGGATGTCTGTTGTCTGCTCATCTGTGGCGATATACTCGAGCTTTACCTCTCCTTCCTGGACTTTATCTCGAATAAAGTAGTATTTGATTTCAATGTGTTTCGACCTTTCATGAAACACGGGATGTTCTGATAATCTTATACAACTCTAATTATCACAATGTATTACGGTCGATTCTGGAATCTGATCAAATAAATCAGAGATTAACTTCCTTAGCCATATTGCTTTTGTGCATGCTTCACATGCTGCGATATACTCTGCTTCTGCTGTGCTGAGTGCGATAGACTTTTGTTTCCTGCTCCCCCAAGATATCATAGCGGAGCCCAAGCTGAAACACATGCATGAAGTGCTTTTTCTGTCTTCTGCACTTCCTGCCCAATCTGAGTCTGTGAATCCATGAAGTTGTATATAGCTAGATGCGGTATATCTCAAGCCATAGTTTATTGTTCCACGAATATATCTTAATACATGTTTTGCAGCTATCCAATGCTCATGTCTCGGTTCCACCTAGAACTGGCTTAGTGTATTCACGGCAAAACAGATGTCTGGTCGAGTATTTACCAAATACATCAATAACCCAATTAGTTGTCGATATAGAGATGGATCTATTGGATCAGAATCTGGATCCTTTACTTTTCTTATATCCGTATTCATCAGAATGTCCATGGACTTACAATCCATCATTCCAAACTTCTGAAGGATCTTTATTGCATACTTTCATTGTCCAAGGAATACTTCACCACGCTTTTGCCATACTTCTAGTCCCAAGTAGTAATGCATGAGACCTAGATCTTTCATATCAAATTCAAAAGCTAGTTCCTTCTTGCACTGGATGATGAGAGACTCTTCACCTGTTATGAATAGATCGTCAACATATAGTAGTAGAATTACAAGTGCATTGTCCACGACTTTGTAATAGAGGTTTGGATCTGCATGACTCTTGGAGAAACCAGGTCTTGTTAAATAGTCGTCCATTCTGGCATACCAAGCTCTTGGAGCTTGCTTGAGTCCATATAGGGCTTTCTTCAATCTGCAAACATGAGTGTCCCTAGAATGTACCTCAAATCCTTGGGGTTGTTCAATATATACTTCTTCTTCAATTGCTCCATTGAGGAAAGTTGTCTTTACATCCATCTGATGTAAGTTCCATCCCATGGAAGCGGCAAGAGATATAATAGCTCTGATGGAAGTATATCTAGCCACCGGAGCAAAGGTTTCGTCATAATCTTCTCCCTCCTTCTGGGAGAACCCTCTAGCTACGAATCTTGCCTTGTATTTATCCACGCTTCCGTCTGCTGGATGTTTGATCTTATATACCCATTTTGAAGTTACTATTGATTTCTCTTTAGGTCTCGGTACGATTTCCCATACTTCATTCTTCATAATGGAATGATGTTCTTCCGTCATAGCTTCTTTCCATTGTCCATTTTTGAACTGCTTCTTCAAATGTGGTAGGTTCTTCATCTAGAAGCTTTGTCATGTATGCTGCATAACTTGAGAATCTTTTAGGTCTTTTACTCTTTCTGAATGTTCCTTCTGGAACCTTGAGTCTTTCTACGTCTTGTAAGGTAGCTTCAAGCCAAGCTGGTCGTTTCTTGGTCTTGGGCACGATATCTGAATCAATGTTTTCACATGGCTCCATAGGATGATCAGGTTGTTCCTTTTCGTCATTTTCGTTTTCTGTGTTTTCTTCATTAGGTTCTTCAATCTCTTCTTCTTCAATAGTTTCTTCTATGGATTTCTTGAAGGCCATCTTTTCATTGAATGTTACGTCTCTGTTGACTTCGATCTTGTGCTGTTCTGGAATATATATTCTATAGGCTTTGGATGAATCACTGTATCCTACGAATATCCCCTTCTTTCCTAAGGGTTCTAGTTTATTCCTTTTGTCCTTGGGAATGTGAGAGTAAACAGGGCATCCAAATATTCTTAGGTTTTCCACATTAGGTTTCTTACCTGAGAAGGCTTCTTCTAGTGCCATGTCCTTCAATATACGATGAGGACTTTTGTTCTGCACATATATTGTTGTCATTGCTGCTTCTCCCCATAAGAACATGGATAGACCTTGATCATTTAGTAAGGCTTTTACGGTTTCTTCAATAGATTTGTTCTTTCTTTCTGCTACACCATTTTGTTGAGGGTTATGAGGAACAGTCAGCTCCCTCCTAATCCCTGTCGATCTGCAGAATGCAACGAATTCCTTTGATGTGTATTCATTTTGTTGAGGGTTATGAGGAACAGTCAGCTCCCTCCTAATCCCTGTCGATCTGCAGAATGCAACGAATTCCTTTGATGTGTATTCTCCACCATTATCTATTCTTAGCGTCTTGATCTTCTTATTCGTGAGGTTTTCTATCTCTGCTTTGAATTCTTGAAACTTGTTGAATACTTCGTCTTTTGTCTTAAGTAGGTATAACCAAGTCTTTCTTGAATAGTCATCTATGAAGATTACGTAGTAAGAAGATCCTCCTAGAGATTTTACTGGCATCGGACCGCAAACATTTGAGTGTATCAGATCTTAGAATCTTCTTAGATCTGTTATTGCTGCTTGGGAATGGTTTCTTGGTATTCTTCCCAAGAGCACATCCTTTGCAGATTCCTTCATGTGTAGACTGCAACTCTGGTATTCCTTCAACCATTCTTTTGAGAAAGGGTAATACTTGATAATTAATATGAGTGTACCTTCTATGCCAAAGTTCATTAGGGTTGACTTCGTCATGTACAAGAGCTTCTTCATTTTGTTCTAGTAGTCTGTACAAATTTCCTTCATGACTTTCGATAAACCTAGCATTCTCTATGTTGGAGTCTTTATGCCATGATAATACTTTTCCATCCACGAAGGCTATTTTGTTTCCTTCGTCTTCTAGGCAGGATATGGATACAAGATTCTTTTCTAAACCAGGTAGTACATATAAAACATTGCTTAAGTGAACATAGTTACTTGTTTTCATTTTGATGGAGGCTTGTCCAAATCCTTCCACGGGGTAAGTGGTTTTGTCTCCAAGCTCTACGTTGTACGAGGTCTTCTTCTCATTTAGATTTGAGAGTCTGGCTTGATCTCCCGTCATGTGCCTAGAAGCTCCACTATCGATTATCCACATGTCATCTTCAACCGTTCCAGTGAGTGCTGAGTGGTGTAGAAGGCTGATTGTTTTACTCATGTCTTCGGTTGACTGGTAACTGGTCATGCCTTGATCCAAAACCTCAACTTCGTCGTTTCTTTCTTCTGAGAGAGCCAAAAGGTGCGTTGAGTTAGGGCGCATCTAAATATCTTCTCTTTGAGCGAGATGCTCCATCACAAGGTGTCAGATCTGAGATTTAGGGTTTCTGCAACTGCTCCTGCTAGTAACCCTAACGGCAGTGTCTTGGAAGCTGCTTCTGCTAGTAACCCTAGCGGCAGTTCCTCAACGAGCTCAATATCCTAGCGGCTATGTTTCCTTCTAGCGTTTAGACTGAATGAAGGAGGTGTGGGCCCATAACCTGTTAGAATATGAAGGATTGTGCTCGTTTTACCATTGACAATACCCTTGTCACCCAACCATAGGCCGAAGCCACCCTCCGAGCACCTTGACCTTGACAGAGAAAAGAATCCTAGTAGCAATTCAATAGCCAAGAGAGGCTAATGCACCAAGCAAGAAGTAACCAAGTTGATCAGATAGTCTCACCCAAAAACTGGCGCAGCACCTTCCCCAGGACTTGCGCACAAAATTGTTGGACTGCAGTGCGCAGAAACTACTCTCTACAATTCTGAGAAGTGTGTATAATGAAAGACTGGCGCCCTGTATTTATAGTAATTCTGGCAGGCTTGCCTGGGCCGACTTCTCCTTCTGGGTACTAATTAATTCATATTAATTATATTTCTGCAGCCGACATCTTGTCTAGGGTTTCCTTCATTTCTTTGTTTCCTTCCGGAACATTCTAATCTTGTCAAAGGTCACAATAGAGGTTCATACCTCCCAAAGCTACCATAATATTAACACTAATTAGAGGCACGTATCAGTGAAATAGAGGCAACATCAACAGCCCATATCAAAGCTGATATATCAGTTCTTAAGAGGCAGCGTATCTCAGTCTTTGAAGGCAACTTGGATACTTCTTCAGTGCTGGCCTGTAACAAGAGTCTAGATATCAACAAGGTCTCTTAGTTCACTGTCAAGTCAAAGTCAACTTGGCAAGCTCTTTAAGAGTAGAGTATTCATGGTGGATATTTGTAAGTGATCTTACATTATTAATGCAATAAAAGAATATCGTTTGCTGGGGTTTTTCTCCCTGTACAGGGTTTCCCCAGGGTATATGTGTTGTTGATGTGCATGCTTACGTATCTACATGATTATTGATATTCAGTTATGATTCTATATTGTTGAAATGTATTAAGCTGGAATCAAAGTGTTGAAGAATTCAAAGAAATAATCCATATAAGAAATCAAGCTCAAAATTTAACAAAGAGTAGCTATACAGCCCATAAGGATGCAGTGACTTCAAAGAACGTTGAACTGAGCATGTTTCCATCTAACTGCAATCCTTTAGACAGAGATTTTTGTTAGAGTTTACATGTGTTGCTCAGTCTGTGTTCACCTTCAGCAGATGCGCACCTACAGCAGATCCTCGTTCCTCTTTATTCTTGTGCACAGCAGTGTTGATGTGGACGGATCAGGAGCAGCAGAAATGTGCTTTAATGAGGATAAGGAAGCACAGTTATGGAGAGAGGGCCCATGCACACTGTAGGCATGCATGCGTCAGCCTTAGACCATTTCCAGTTTAGCTTTTTGTGTTATTAGACTGTTTCAAATTTAGCCTTTGCTTTAATTAGAAGGTTACTTTACTTGTCTTATCTTATCCAGATTTAGGAAAAGGGCCAGCCTTAGGAAGTTTTCCAGATTTAACTAAAGCACATGGCCCATGGATTGGAGAATTTTCCAGAACTAGAATAGGACACTCTATTCCAGGAAATTTGCTATTTGTTGCCTCCACTAAATGAATCAACCTCACTCAAACAAATCCGCCCCAGTTGATTAATTCAGCTCACCTAATCGGCAGTTGACTTTGGTCAATTAAGTCAATGCCTCTTCTCAAACAAATCAGCTCATTTGCTTAACTGCTGAGATTTATTACAGCCAGCTGTACATTGCCTCATAAAGTCAAATCGAGTCACCCTTTAAGGGTTCTCATAAATAAAAAATGGTTTTTCATGATAAAATATTATTTCGTCTAATGACTTAGTCTCCAACTTGTGGATGACAAGTCAACAAATATTATTTTGAGATGGAGATCAAACTAGTTGTTACGACAAAGATTGTATAAGGCTAGATCCTCCTCTCATTTGGGTTGTTGTCAAATTGTGAGATCATTTATGCCATCCAGTAAGAACTTTTATTTTCTAGTGCATTTCATGGGTTGATTATTCTATGCTTTTTCTTCTTAGCCAAGTGTAAGAGTGTTTCATAGAGTAGATATTGTTTTTTTCGTATTATTTGCAAGGATATTGGATCAATCCATCGAGGGGCTACATAGTCACATGGAATAAGAGGTCTAGACTTTGTCTCGTTTACTCCTTTGGTGGTGTCACGTGGTTCAAATCCAAGTGGCGAACAAACCCTTATCGGGGGTATCTTCAACAAGGAGGAGATCTCATTTCATATCCATGTTGATCTAATGGTTGGAGACCATCCCACTAGCGAAGCTTTCCTGGCAAGATCTGGAAGCAATACAACTATTCTAGACTAGATTGGGGGCGATAGTGACTAGTCCATCAACTCCAAACCCAACTTCTAGTCCAAATTCTGCGGCCGACTTAGAAAGCGTTGTGATCACAATCTGATGCTTTGGAGGTAAGAGTAATGCCGAGGTAAGCTTCACTACTTCAACCAGTTTTATTTTAAAATCCAAACAAATCTCTTTTTATTTTTCCACTTTAAAATTAAAAAATATAAAAAGCATAAAATACAAAAAACCAAAAAATTTATCGTAGCTTGCTCTTAAAATTTCATTTTTCATAGCTAGTGAACCCTTGGGGATTTTGTCTCTAGAGTTATCTCTACCCCAAGGCCATTTAACCCTCTAGTTTTCTACACTCTACTGTCTATTTCACAAGAGTATTTTGAGAGTTTTGCAGATCTGCGGTATATTACAACAGAATTTACATCAGATCCAACAATAACCTCACCCTAAGGGGCTGCCAAGTAAGTATATATCCTAAGAAACCCCTTGTATTTTTCAAGATTCATTTTATAATTGAAAATCTGAATTTCTGGGATAAAAATAAGTAATTTCCAACCATTATAAGGTTATTATCTTATTGGAATAATTTTCTGGGTTTTGACCCTTGGGGGATTTGAACCCCAAATCTGCATAGTGATTTCTTGCTTGCTGGAAATTACAAATTTGTTGCAGATCTGAAACTTTGGGCATAGGAAATCATTAGTACCTTGCTGCCCTAACTTCTCAGGGGTATCTTCAACAAGGAGGAGATCTCATTTCATATCCATGTTGATCTAATGGTTGGAGACCATCCCACTAGCAAAGCTTTCCTGGCAAGATCTGGAAGCAATACAACTATTCTAGACTAGATTGGGGGCGATAGTGACTAGTCCATCAACTCCAAACCCAACTTCTAGTCCAAATTCTGCGGCCAACTTAGAAAGCGTTGTGATCACAATCTGATGCTTCTGATGCTTTGGAGGTAAGAGTAAGGCGGAGGTAAGAGTAAGGCCGAGGTAAGCTTCACTACTTCAACCAGTTTTATTTTAAAATCCAAACAAAACCTTGCTGCCCTAACTTATCGGGAGTATCTTCAACAAGGAGGAGTTCTCATTTCATACTTCAACCAGTTTTAGTCCAACAATACCTTGCTGCCCTAACTTTCCTGGCAAGATCTGGAAGCAATACAACTATTCTAGACTAGATTGGGGGCGATAGTGACTAGTCCATCAACTCCAAACCCAACTTCTAGTCCAAATTCTGCGGCCGACTTAGAAATTGTTGTGATCACAATCTGATGCTTTGGAGGTAAGAGTAAGGCCGAGGTAAGCTTCACTACTTCAGCCAGTTTTATTTTAAAATCCAAACAAATCTCTTTTTATTTTTCCACTTTAAAACTATAAAATACAAAAAGCATAAAATACAAAAAACCAAAAAATTTATCATAGCTTGCTCTTAAAATTTCATTTTTCATAGCTAGTGAACCCTTGGGAATTTTATCTCTAGAGTTATCTCTACCCCAAGGCCATTTAACCCTCTAGTTTTCTACACTCTATTGTCTATTTCACAAGAGTATCTTGAGAGTTTTGCAGATCTGCAGTATATTACAACAGAATTTACATCAGATCCAACAATAACCTCACCCTAAGGGGCTGCCAAGTAAGTATATATCCTAAGAAACCCCTTGTATTTTTCAAGATTCATTTTATAGTTGAAAATCTGAATTTCTGGGATAAAAATAAGCAATTTCCAACCATTATAAGGTTATTATCTTATTGGAATAATTTTCTGGGTTTTGACCCTAGGGGGATTTGAACCTCAAATCTGCATAGTGATTTCTTGCTTGCTGGAAATTACAAATTTGTTGCAGATCTGAAACTTTGGGCATAGGAAATCATCAGTACCTTGCTGCCCTAACTTCTTAGCCCACGAATCTAGTGATCTAAGGTGCTTAACACTTGTGGAAGGCCTCCATTTTTGTTGTTGTTTTGTGCTCTGTTTACACATTTTGTAGACCTGAAACTCAAGACAGCGAAGTATAAGTTAGGAACAGCCGCATTACCAAGAGGAATAGCAACAATTTGATCCGGTAAGGGCTTTCCACCAGTCTTTTGCGCTATTTTATTGATTTATCTCACACCTTTTGAGTGGGTTTTGTCTGTTGATCTGTGTTATTTAGGTTTGTTATTTATTATTCCAGATCAGTTAGTTTAAATAATTAACTCCTACCTTCACCTCTATATCACATAGTGTTGAAATTAGTGCAGTTGCAAGAGCCATTCTCCTAGAGGATGGCATAAGACCCTAGCGGTGGACTAGGGCCCCCAACACACTCCTGGGGTTTCTTGGTATGAGACCAAGCAGTGAGAGCCATGGCAAAAGACCCTAGTGAGGGCCCCCAGTATATGACTGGGGTTCTTGGTCTAGGACCTAGTAGTAAGACCCTAGATGTGTTCTAGGGCCCCTGGATGTGTTCCAGGGAATCCTTGCCCAGTGCTTGGATGTGTTCCTTGGTGGTTGATATAAGTCCCTAGATGTGTTCTAGGGCCCCTGGATGTGTTCCAGGGAACCCTTGCTTACTGCATGGGTTGATCCTTGGTCTTGTACTTTGGTGGATAAGACCCTAGATGTGTTCTAGGGCCCCCAGATGTGTTATGGGGCAACCTGGTCTTAAACCAGGTAGATCTTGGTGAAATACCAAGATGTATTGATGTGTGATCCTCTTCCTCTCTCCGGGGATGGTCCATGAGACCTAGGAGTGCCTATGAAAATGGACATGACCACATTGTTGATGTACCCTCTTATGCAATGATGATAAAGTTTATAAGTCATTATGAGACTCATGTGGACATGCTTTGCCATTATGGACCCCCCTTGACTTTGTCTTAAAAGGCTCCCCCTTGTTGTCTTGCTTTCCCTTTTGTTTTATGTGATTGGGATTTTTATAATTTATATTTATATTAATTGACATTTTAATTTATATTTATATTAATTAATTGTCAATATTTAATTATTATTATATTTACCCTAACCCCTCTCCCTAGCTATAAAAGGAACCCTACCCTCTAGCATTATTACTCACACTCTCTCCTCACTCTCCTATAGCTGCGGCTACCTCAATTACTCTCTTTTGTTGGTGCGGCCTCTCCTTTGGTTATCAGTTTCAGATCTGAGATTTTCGATTGATCTTAGTGTTGGCTGGAAGCTCCTTCTTGGTGTCTGCTGGTGTATAGGGTGCATGCGGCCCCCCTCCTTTGGTTGTCAAGCCTGTCTACTCATGTTGAGATGCATGCGGCATTTTTCTGTGGTTGTCGGACCTATCCTTTAGAGCCACAGCCCTGTGTATGAAAGTTACGACCCCTTTCTTTGACTGTCAGGCTTGTGTTTAGCAGTGCGGCCTCTCCTCTTGGTTGTTGAGTGTTGAGCTGAAGCTCCTAGGGTGTTCTTCTTGTTGTCTGGTTCATACCTGTGCTATATTTTGTTTATGTGGAGGATTTTATCTGCTGAGGGTATTATTGTTACCTACTTGGAGGTCCTGTTGTTTCTCTGTGGTGTTATTGTTGTTTTAACTTGTGGACAGCATCCTTTGGTGGTCTATACTTTGGAAAAATTGTCCCACAATTCATATTGACAGAGATCAAACCCTAGAGGTTTGATCCATGAACCTAAACTAATTTCTGAGCATATTTTCAAAGGCATACATCCACACATGTGACAAGTACATCTATCATTGATCAAGAGGTAAGATAAAAGTTTATTTTTGTACTCAGAAATCTTGTTTGTATTTAGATCTATTTATATCTCTTCTCACATATGTTGATCTAGTAAACAGAAAAATTTTAAAAGCTTTTTGTTTTTCATTTTTCCCTAATTCTAACATGGTATCAGAGCTTAGGGCGTGAAAAGAGCTCAAGAATTGTAGACTTGAGCCTGCATAGATCCATTCCTTAGGGTTTGTTTTGCAGATCAACAGTAAACTCACTTCATAAACTGATCCAGAACTCAACATGGCCTCATCTTCAGTCAAGGCATAAGATAGGCTTGAAGGGGCCTCCAACTTCAATGCTTGGAAGTGAGGATACTCAACATCCTAAAAGAGGGTGACTTGGATGAGCTGGTTACCTGGGTAATAGAAGAACCCACTTCAAATACTGGCAGGGCAGCATACAAGAAAAGGCAGGCCAAAGATAAAAGAATCATTTTTTACTCAGTTAAGGACAGCATTATGCCCATCACTGGTCATCTAAGGACTGCTAAAGAATGCTTTGATGCCCTAGCAAATCTCTATGAAAAGAAGGCTCCAACTCAGAAGAGAATATTAAAGAAACAACTACGTACTTTAAGGATGGGAAAGGATGAAACCATCGTTGCCTTCTTCTCCAAGATTGCTCAAACCAGAGATCAGCTTACAGCAATAGGAGTTGTTGTGGATGATAATGACCTTGTACAAACTACAGTTGATGGACTCCCTGAGTCATGGGGAACTTTTCTTGCTCTAGTCAACGGAAGAGAAGCTCAACCTAACTTCGAGAGATTATGGCATGATTGCTTAGAAGAAGAAGCAAGACTCAAAAGTATAAATGAGCACTCAACTGAAAGAGATCATGCCCTTTTAGCTAAAGCCAAGAGATGGAAGAAGTTTCCTCAACCTAAAGGCAAAGGTAAGAAACCTCAAGGTAAGTTGTCTCATCTTCATCCTCATTTATCTAAAGTAAGAGGTTTTAACTGCAATAAGCTAGGACATTATGCAAAAGATTGCAGGAACCCTCCCTCTCAGCAGAGAAGAAAAGGTAAGTTTCATGCCTCAGTTGCCACTGAAGAAGCAGAGCCTCAACAAGAACCTCAAAGAAGAAGAACCAGGGCAACCACCAAAGAGCAAGAACAACACCAAGAATATTATCTCATCTCAGCTCTTTCTGGCACTATAACCAAGTCAGAGGATGTTTGGTTAATGGACAGCGGTGCCTCCAAACACATGACAAGCTTCAAACCAAATCTTGCAAACTATCGGGATAAGAAGTTCAATGTAAAGGTAGAACTGAGTGATGAGGGTACATATGACATAAAAGGGTTTGGATCTGCTTCATTTCAGCTTCAATCAGGTAATGTATTTCATATTGATGAAATTTTTTATGTTCCTGGTTTAAAGAAAAATCTCATCTCAGTTGCAGTGTTAGAAAGCAAAGGATACTCAATAGCCTTCACCAAAGGGAAGGCTCTCATGTGGCCCTCAAATGGAGATTTGAGCTCTTCCATGACTATCGAAACTCGTGAGAATGGACTTTACAAAATCACAGGTCAAGTTGTTCAAGCATTAGCTCACGAGATGATAAACCCCTGCGAGCTCTGGCACAGAAGGCTTAGACATCTCAACTACAACGCACTTCCAGGTTTGCAAAAGATGGTAACAGGTATGCCAATGTTTTCATTTGAGCATGATAGTGTTTGTAGAGGTTGTGCTCTCGGTAAGAATACAAAGAAAGCTTATCCTCACAGCAATAGAAAAACTAATGGCATTTTAGATCTAATTCATTCTGATCTTTGTGGACCTATGACTGCTCCATCTATGAATGGTTGTCTTTACTATATCATTTTTATTGATGATTGTTCTCGTAAAACTTGGATTTATTTTTTAAAGACTAAAGATGAATCTTTCAGTAGATTTCAAGATTTCAAGAATCTTGTTGAGAATCAGACAGGTAGACACATCCAGGTTTTCAGAACAGACAATGGAAAAGAATTTGACTCCTACAAGTTGATGAACTCTGTCGGACTTTCGGGATTAAGAGGGAGCTCACTGTGCCTTATAATCCCCAGCAAAATGGGGTAACAAAAAGAAAGAACAGAACGATCTGTGAAGCAGCCAGAGCCATGATGTATGATCAGAATTTACCATTATCTCTTTGGGCCGAAGCTGCAAGTACTGCAGTCTACATTCAGAACTGGTGCCCTCATAAAGCCCTTGAAGAGAAAACTCTAGAAGAAGTTTTCACCGATATAAAGCCCTCAATTGATCATTTGAGAATCTTTGGCAGTCCAGTCTATATTCATATCCCAAAAGAAAAGAAGACTAAGCTAGAGCCCTCCGGAAAGAAAGGAACTTTTGTGGGATACAGTGAAACCTCAAAGGCTTATAGAATTTATATCCCAGGTCAAAAGTTCATTGAGTTCAGCAAAGACGTGACTTTTCATGAAGAAGCAGCTTTTCGTCGTGCCAGAGAACTTCCATGTGATTCAAAAGAGCAGGAAGCTCCATCTCTTAAACCTTCAGATTCTCCTCTTCCATATGTGCAGAGGGAGGAGACCTCAGAGCCTTCAGTGGATCCCACAAGGGATACTATTGAGTTTCCCTTAGAGCAACCTCATGTTAAAAGGAAACCAGCCTGGTGCTGGGAAATTCTAAAAGAAGCAGAAAAGCATGCAACACCTAAAGGCACCTTCAGAGAAAGCAAGAAACCAGATAAGTACTCTGGCCTAATAGCTCAATTGAATCTTGTGATTGACTCAGAACCTTCCACCTTTGACGAAGCCTCCAAACATCAAGTGTGGAAAGATGCTATCATAGAAGAGTATGATTCAATTCTAAAGAATGATGTATGGGCAGTGGTCCCAAGACTTCATGGAAAATCAGTTGTAACCTTCAAATGGCTTTACAAATTAAAGCATGCAGCAGATGGTAGTGTTGAAAAATTCAAGACTAGATTTGTGGCTTGTGGTTTCTCTTAGAAAGAAGGAATTGACTGTGATGAGATATTTGCTCCTGTTGCCAGATATACTTCCATCAAGATCATTATCTCTCTTGCTGCAATTTTTGGTTGGAAACTTCACCAGATGGATGTTAAGACTGCTTTTCTTAATAGTGAAGTTGAGCAAGAGGTTTATATCGAACAGTCTGAAGGGTTCGTGATCCATGGGAAAGAATCCCATGTATGCAAACTAAAGAAAGCCTTGTATGGATTGAAGCAAGCTCCAAGAGCTTGGTATGGGAGAATTGGCAGCTTTCTACAGAGTCTTGGGTTCACCAAGAGCATAGCAGATCCCAATCTTTATATAAAGATTGTACAAAATCATCCTGTTATCTTAGTATTATATGTGGATGATCCGTTCCTCACAAGAGAGGAAAATTTGATAGTTCAGACTAAGAGGGAGCTTTCAGCAGAATTTGAAATGAAAGACTTGGGTCTTATGCATTATTTTCTGGGCTTAGAGGTGTGGAAAAAACCAAGTGAGATCTTTCTCTCACAAAGAAAATATGCAGTTGATGTGCTCCGCAAATTTTGCATGTTGGACTGTAAGTCCATGTCCACACCGATGATTTCTAACATGAAGAAGTTACAAGACCAAGTTACAGGTACAGATCCGAAAGACCCCACCTTATATCGGCAGATCATTGGATCCTTGATGTATCTTGTACATACCAGACCGGACATTTGTTATGCAGTGAATGCCCTCAGTCAGTTCATGTGTGAACCGAAGCATATTCATATGGTTGTTGTTAAACATATTCTGAAATATGTTTGGGGGACTATAGCCTATGGGCTTATATACACTTCCAGTGGAGGCGTAATGCTTCATGGATATACAGATTCAGATTGGATGGGAAGTACAGTGGACCAGAAGAGTACTTCCAGATATTGTTTCAGTTTGGGTTCAGCTATGATCTCCTGGTCCAGCATGAAACAGGGCTCCATAGCCCAGAGCACTGCAGAAGCAGAATACATTGTTGCAAGTGATGCTAGCAGAGAAGCAGTGTGGCTCAGAAAGCTACTTTCAGATTTGTTTAGTGTTGAGTTGGAACCCACAGTCATCCATTGTGATAACCAGAGTTGTATAAAGCTCTCTGAGAATCCGTTGTTTCATGACAGATCGAAACACATTGAGATGAGATACCACTATGTTCGAGACATGGTGCAGAAGAACATTCTCAGTATTCAGTATGTTTTGACGGCAAAACAAACTTTAGATATTTTGACCAAGCCACTGTCCTTGACAAAGTTTGTGTGCTTTCGAGACAAGTTTGGTGTTGCTGAGAATGCCTCTCTTACTAAGAGGGAGTGTTGAAATTAGTGCAGCTGCAAGAGCCATTCTCCTGGAGAATGGCATACAACCCTAGCTGTGGACTAGGGCCCCCAACACACTCCTGGGGTTTCTTGGTATGAGACCAAGCAGTGAGAGCCATGGCAAAAGACCCTAGTGAGGGCCCCCAGTATATGACTAGGGTTCTTGGTCTAGGACCAAGCAGTAAGACCCTAGATGTGTTCTAGGGCCCCCAGATATGTTTTGGGGCAACTTGGTCTTGGACCAGGTAGATCTTGGTGAAATACCAAGATGTATTGATGTGTGATCCTCTTCCTCTCTCCCGAGATGGTCCATGAGACCTAGGAGTCCCTATGAAGATGGACATGACCACATTGTTAATGTACCCTCTTATGCAGTGATGATAAAGTTTATAAGTCATTATGAGACTCATGTGGACATGTTTTGCCATTATGGACCCCCCTTGACTTTGTCTTAAAAGGCTACCCCTTTTTGTCTTGCTTTCCCTTTTGTTTTATGTAATTGGGGATTTTTTATGTGATTGGGGTTTTTATAATTTATATTAATATTAATTGACATTTTAATTTATATTTATATTAATTAATTGTCAATATTTAATTATTATTATATTTACCCTCTCCCTAGCTATAAAAGGAACCCTACCCTCTAGCATTATTACTCACACTCTCTCATCACTCTCCTATAGCTGCGACTACCTCAGTTACTCTCTTTTCTTGGTGCGGCCTCTGCTTTGGTTATCAGTTTCAGATCTGACATTTTTGATTGGTCTTAGTGTTGGTTGGAAGCTCCTTCTTGGTGTCTGCTTGTATAGGGTGCGTGTGGCCCCCCTCCTTTGGCTGTCGGGCCTGTCTACTCATGTTGAGATGCATGCGGCACTTTTTGTGGCTGTCAGACCTATCCTTTAGAGCCACAACCCTGTGTATGAAAGTCACGGCCCCTTTCTTTGACTGCCAGGCTTGTGTTTAGCAGTGCGGCCTCTCCTCTTGGCTGTTGAGTGTTTAGCTGAAGCTCCTAGGGTGTTCTTCTTGCTGTCTGGTTCATCCCTGTGCTATATTTTGTTTTTGTGGAGGGTTTTATCTGCTGAGGGTATTGTTGTTACCTACTTGGAGGTCCTGTTGTTTTCCTCTATCGTGTTATTGTTGTTTTAACTTGTGGACAGCATCTTTTGGTGGTCTATACTTTGGGAAAATTGTCCCACAGTCCATATTGACAGAGATCAAACCCTAGAGGTTTGATCCATGAACCCAAACTAATTTCTGAGCATATTTTGAGAGGCATACATCCACACATGTGACAGGTACATCTATCATTGATCAGGAGGTAAGCTAAAAGTTTATTTTTGTACTCAGAAATCTTGTTTGTATTCAGATCTGTTTATATCTCTTCTCACATATGTTGACCTGGTAAACAAGAAAATTTTAAAAGCTTTTTTGTTTTTCATTTTTCCCTAATTCTAACACACAGGCACTGGTCTACTAATTTTTGGGTGAAGTTATTGTGTTAGGGCAGCCTCCCAAAGCCCTTTAGCGTAGGATTTGGGCTTGAACAGGGAAGAACTTGTGTGGCAATGACATTGGGCACTTGTCCTACGTGGTACTGCATTAGCACCTCAAGTGACCTTGACGAGGCTGCTAGTTTGGTCGGTAACAGTACCTTTCCTTAAAGGCATGACCACTCAATTCCTACATGTATATATACACGTACCTTTGTACCTTATGAACATGTCAAGAAATTATTATAATATATATTTATTTATATACATTTATTTTTTGACTGCTCCAAGTGGTATCAGAGTTGTTTTTCTCTGCTGGCCCATGGTATTTCTTACCAACTCGGAGCATCCGCCTACCAATATTCTTTTCGAAGAAAAATTAGAAGGAATTAGCCATATAATTGATGATCTCCAAACAAGATTTAACCAAGAAAGGTCGAAATTCAAGGAAGCATTGTTTAAAGAATTGCATGAAGAAATTAACCATCTAAATTTGCATGTGGAGTCTTTGGTGAACGATGAAGATGTGTTACGTGGGATTGTTGCCCAGGATAATGGAGACATGCAATTTCAGAACAACTTTAACAGTCCAAGGTTTGAGGGTTCTCTCGACCAAAACTATATCAAGGAACCACAAACTCCAACAGTTTTAGTCAGAGTGGAAGCACTGACACCAATCTCAAAAAAAATGGAGAAGAGAGGGGTCCCTTGGCAAGCAACGGTGGCCGACGTTGGCATGTAAAATAAAAGGAAAATGTTGTAGTTGCCAGAAGAGGTCGTAGAAAAGAAGGGAAAAGAGAAATTGAAGCCTAGAAGGATGATCGCATATCAGAGAATAATTCACTAAGAGAAGCAGTAGGCAATAAACATCGGAAAAAGCGAAGGAAAAAGCTCCCAGCTATGTGGTTCTACAACCACGTACTGGGTTTATGACCCTTAAACAAAATCAAAACAAAAATGTTGATCAATACTTACTATCATCAGTAATGGTTGTTGAGAAGGAGATGAGCGTTACAGATGATAAGAAAGATAAATTGTAGGGGATAGCTCGGCCATTAGCAAACACCAAGTTCCTCCACTCTAACGCATCGTCCCACTTCCCGTCCACGAGTGGAATGGACAGAAAACAAGCCAGTGCCAAATTTGAAGATGATAATGATCAGCTTATTGCACAATACTCTACAGGGACGTCATACGACAATGTCAATGATGAAAGGGAGGAAAATTTACATACCAAACGGTGGTCAAACATGAATATTCTGAATTGGAAGCTCTACTTGGAAAGGAACCCACAAGAAGTTAAAAGGCATATCAGACATGGCATTGCAAAATCGATGAGGGTTGTCGTTTGGCAATTGATTTCAGGCGACTATGATCTCCTGCTGGCAAACCCAAGAATTTACTTATTGCTCCTCTACAATGAAATTTCCCATAAATCAAAGTCAAAGAAGCTTATCGTTAAAGACATTCATTGCACTTTGCCATCGCGCCAATTCTTTCAAACGATAGATAGGCCTGGGCATAGACCTCTCCACAATGTTTTGAAGGCGTATTTAGATGTTGACATAGAAGACTTTTTATTTCGTAGAGGAACTAGAGAATCATGATAAAGTGGCTCTCCAAATTAAAAGACCTTAAAAAGTTAAATATAGAGGAAAATAATTTTGATGGTATAATTCCTGAAAAATTCTTCTCTATCATTTCTTGAAACTTTATTACCTTGGAATTCCCTGCCTATGTAGAAATAAGACGGAATGCACTCCACACAATTCAAGCAATTCAAACAATAATAATAAATTTGTGAACGATCATAATAAATTGAAGGTTGTCCACAGAATAGCATACAATGAAATTATAATAATCGCTCTAGCATTGATAATGGGTATGGCTATGTATGGCAAGAAGAAAATCTTATCCACCACAACTGAAGCACAGCTTGATACTCCGATCTTGAAGATAGCAATGAATAGTGGAAATAAGGAAATTCTTAACAAAGCCTTCCATACATGTGATAAAATTATCCTAATCTATCACATTA
Source organism: Picea abies (assembly GCA_900067695.1). NCBI lineage: Eukaryota > Viridiplantae > Streptophyta > Pinopsida > Pinales > Pinaceae > Picea > Picea abies. Next base: position 17,411 of record CBVK0100485747.1, read on the forward strand.
ATCAAACACATTTTTCAGGGATGTGCCAAGTCAGCGTGTGAATCCGATGATGTGCCCAAAAGGTCAGCATGGAGCAACGAATATGGAAATTAAGAGAAGAGAAGATCACAGTCGAAGAAAGATACATTAAACTTAGGGAAGATAAAAGAAATTATGAATCCGATGTATCTGATGCATCTTAAGTCTGGAGAAGGTGGTTCTATCTACAACAATAACCACATTACAAACCTTAAGTCCAACCCTAAAAGCATGGACAATATCATGAGTAATTATCAGAAAAAAGACATTGTTACCTTGAGGTGTATTATAAAATCGTTTCCTTCAGTTTCGAAGCTAAGGTTATGTGTAGATAAAGTTAAGTTGAAGTCAAAGTTGACTAACTCATGGTTGTATATTATGGCACTAAGGTGTCAACAATATCCTACCAAGTGCAGAAGAAACATGGGGCAAATCAATTATCTCGGACCTCGGACCTCGGACCATCAAATATTTGACAGTTGTACTCAATTCATCTATGCTTCGAGGACAAAGCATTCCCAAGAGGGGATGGCTTATAATATACCCAAACGTATATTACTTTTTATTCAATAATATATGTTTATATTGTAATTATTAATGGTTGTACCTTTCCTTAAAGACATGACCACTCAATTCCTACATGTATAAATACACGTACCTTTGTACCTTATGGACATGTCAAGAAATTATTATAATATATATTTCTTTATATCCATTTTTTTTGGATTGCTCCACCATGGAATTATCTACAAAGGTTCTGCTAACACATTTTGGTCACCCTGTAGAAAATTCCAGGTCCT
>CBVK0100485748.1:0-18228 GCA_900067695.1 Picea abies
GCATTAATTTAGATTTTATATGGAATCAAATATTTGAATGAGAATCACAAGTTGTCTGTTTCTGTACAACTTTAATAGATCGATAAGTCATTTGAAGCATTAATTTAGATTTTATATGGACTCAAATATTTGAATTATGAAATAAAATTTTATGAAAGAAGGAATGTATTTTAGATAAGAATAAACCAGAAACTTAATACCCTCTCATAATCCCCTATGGATGAAGGAAGAACAATAAAATTGTAACGACCCCTATCGTTATGACTGCCAGTAAAGAAAAAAGTGCAATTTTTCTTTTTTTTTTTAGGCAAGAAGGCAACGACGACAACAATTAAACCACCCCAACTGACGATGAGCACCATGCCCACAGACTAGGAAACATGAAATAACGAATCTAAACACTAGCATCTTGAGAAACTGGGTGAAACATGCATAAATCAAAAGAAAGAAATGACTTCCTGCCCAACACACAACACGACGACGCCTACTAGCTAAGGACAACATCCACAATCCCGACACAACGGCCTCGACAAAAAAAACACCCACCACGGAAAGCATAGACTCCAACTAGTTATCATTTGCCTCATTCCATTAAGGCACACAATGATCCCCTCATCAAAGATCATTCCGTCCCCAGGTGATAGGCGCGACAATATCCCTGGCGCAACATAACCTATCTGGACCGACGACTCAAGAAAAGACAATGTGCTAGGAGATCAAATGCACTGTTGAACCATAAGACGACTAACCCAAGCCCCCAATCGACCAGTCCACAAGACGCGAGGAAACCTGGAGACTATAACATTCCTACAACCAATTAAATTCTTGGCGTAACGAATTCTATTGAAACAAACATCACTTTGTACACCTTAAAATAATCGTTTTCAAAACAATTAGCTTAGTGAAACTACTTTCCAAATCCAACATCAGATGAGAATTTACTAAGGAGGATTTCACTATCTTTCGACTGAAACAAAATAGGAACAACCTTTTAAAACAAGTAAAACCCCCTTTTTAAAACCGAAAGGGCTATCTTTTAAATTGAAACACTATAAGAGATGGTTGTCTACTAGATCATTTCTATCATCATTTGAAGGGTTGTCTTAACCTAAAAACATCAATATAAGAACGTTTTCCAACATATAAATGATGTCACAATATAAAAACACTATCTATAGGTATGGAAATCCCAGTCAAAGATATGGAAATTATAGTATCGCAAGGGACATAAACAGGGATGTGATGCATTCATCAATCGTTATCATTACGATCGTTGTCATTATATCAATACTGGATATATCACAATCATTAAGTCACTATCATTATAATTATAACACGGGATATATTGCAATCATTAAATTGATATCAATATGGTTTTTTCTCTTTTAAGTATAAATTTGTTGTCCTTTGAAGGTTTGCACTGAATTAATTCAATTCGTTGTTTCTATCTAAATGAGGTATGGTATCGCAGTCTTATAATTACCAGAAAATGTTGAGTTAACATGATATTAAAAACGCAGAGCTTATTATTGCTATCCCCCAAAACATTGACATTAAATTAAGGACGTTGTCTGACATGAAATCAATTCATTGTCAATGTAAATGCTAATTCAATGTTGTCTTTACTTACAAATTGTTGTCCCTTAAACATAAATTTATTGTCATTAAATAAAATCATTTCCATCTAACATCACAATGAATCACTGTCAGAATAATGTTGTCAATCACTAGGAACACTACCCAATTCACTGAAGGTACGTTGCTATCCAAAAGAGTTACAAGGAATGATGTTCAAGGAATTACCAATCGTTGTAAATAAGTGACTGTCTGAAGGAATACTAGGCATGTTGTTCACTAAGCATACACACCGACCATTCACTACAGGAAATCGTTGTGAATAACAATCCTGAAAACTAAAAAAAGACTCTACTAAATGACCTTCACCAGAATTACAAATTCCCCGACTTACGATAAGTATAAAATCGCTATTAACAAATATGACAGTAGTACAATCATTGTGGTACAAAAATTATATAAATATGAACGATTAGAGAAATATAAAATCACTATGGTGCAGTCTATAAATTTGCTTTCAAGGTGAGCTGTCAATGGATATGTAGTCATAAAAATTTCGATCATAGAAAGTATCAATCGAAGTCCCAATGGCAGTATAAATGTATCAAATCACAGTCATTAAAAATTCACAGTGAGTGTCAATTTATCAATTCGCAGTCATTATCAATTTATCAATTTATCAATGTATCAATTATCAATTTATCAATTTACCAATTTATCAATGTATCAAATCGTAGTCATTAAAAATCCTCTCATTAGACAGTATCAATCGTTGTTAAGGTATCATAATTGCTTAGTTTTAACATAAGATTGGAGCTGATTTAATTCGCCATCAATGTAATATATATTGCAGAGGAAAAACGCAAGCCAGAAGTTTGAAAAACACAGGGCAAATCCCCTTCAAAATATATCAATAATATCGAGGGTAAATAGCAGGCTAGATGTGTTAAACGCAAGGTAATTTCACCTTTAAAACATATCAAAATGCGTAGGGAAATTCATTGGCCAGATGGGTCAGAACGCAAGGTAAATTCATCTTAAAACATAATAAAATTGCAGAGGAAAATTACAGTCAAGGTATTAAATTGCAGAGCGAAAATTTGTCAGTCTGTAAGGAATAAATTTTAGAGTAAAAGGATAAAAGTAATTCGACATTCAAGACGTACGTAAAACGCATGAGAAAAATGTAGTATCATCATTCCAACGACAGGAGAAAAATGCAGTAATAAGAGTAATAAAATTCGACCATTACATAGTAACAATGCCACCATTGCACATTAAAAGAAACTACAAATTGTTGTCAAACAAAGAGCAATAAAAGAATAAAACACAGTGGAGTGTGGCTCAAGGCAGAGTAAAAATTCATCATTAAAAGCAATAAATCGCAGAGGGAAATCACAACAAGGCGCAAGACAATCACTCGACCAAGAACAACCAACACAAGTATACAGTTGGGCAAAAACATCATTCACTCATCATCCATGCATAGAAAAGAAGGGTGTCAGGATCTATAGGTCTATTAACATCGAAGTTACAACCGTCGATCCAGATCCTGGTCGACTACTCAGGTGTGGACTGATGATCAAGGGATGAGGACGAAGATAAAGCACAATCTCTTCATAATAATCATTAAAACAGACAAAACAGTCAAGAGATCAGGGATCGATTGACAAGGGAATCAATTCAAGCAGCAAGCATAAATATATCATGAATTTAAGTTCTCGATTAAAAATGCTAAGGAAAACACCTTCTTTACACAATTAAAATTACAGAAATGAAAGCGCAAGTTCAATAATAATCTACCATTCAAAATAAATGATTGTGTATCGTAGCCCAAGGTGATAGCTCTGATTTGTTGTCTCGCACAGTCCGCCTAGCTCTCACTTTCCAACCGATGGGACTTCACCAGTACCTCCCATCCAATGCTAGGGGTAATCGTCTTCCCCCTTATCCCCCTCAAGCCGCAAAGGGGCCACACACACTAAACTAGAGAACAACTAGCTCCCAGCTTGCCTGGCAAGGCCGAGCTACCACTCCTCACCGAGCTGGGTATCCCAACTCCCACAAGATAAGTCAGTCAAGTCAAACATTCTGCAGGGTAACCTTACGCATCAAGAAGACATCCATACCCCTCCTCCTCCATCCTTTATATAGATTTTCTAAGTGATTTCTTTCCCAGATTCCCATTTAATTTAATGTTCAATAATTTAATTCATAAGAATCCTCCCTTGTATACATGTCACCCATCCGCTTCGTTGCACCAGAAATTATTTTCATTAATTATTTAATTACTCCTATTTACCTCACCCACCTAAAATCATTCCTAGAATCTCTCCTAGGTGTCCCCATATTCCCTTACACATTTTAATGACTTACACCCTTACTAAATTCCTAGTTGAGTTCAAATTAGAAATTTATTAAAGGAAAGATTCCTTACTAAGTTAGTCATTTTTATTTTTCCTTATGCTTCCCTTTTTCTTTATGTTTCCCCCCTTTTCCCTTAGTTTTCCAATTATTTTTAAGTTTCCCTCTTTTTCCTTTTTATCTAAAACTCAAATTAGCAAGTGTAGAAAATTACCTTTTACCCCTCTTCCCTTTTAATTAATAAATTTTAATTAGCATAAGTATAAAAAAAATCAATTCCCTTTTAAATTTTAATACCTCAATATAATTTGATTTTAATAAATTAATCAAATTTATTACCTCATTTTCGTCACATGTTTAATGATTATTATTATCATTTTTTTTAATTACAAGTATCACTTAGACCTAGATTTTAATTTCCGAGGTTGGGCGACATTTTTATTAGGGAATTTGTTTTTAAATATTTATTACCACATAATTCGGTCTAAGGCCATCTAGGTTTATTCACTTATTAGTTAACAAGGTGACGTGCCCTTCAGGATGCACTAGGTTCTCCAAGGGTGCCATTGGCCTCATTCTGTTTCCCTTGTGCGACGTGCCCTTCAGGACACACTACATGCCCCAAGGGTGCCACTTGCCTCTTTCTATTTTTCTTGTGCGAGATGCCCTTCAAGACACACTATGTGCTCCAAGTGTTCCACTCACCTCTTGACTGACTTGGTAGACATAAAAAACACCTGGAGTCAATACTTTGTTAGGTGATCTTGTGGGAGACTAAGGGCCTCTAAAGAATAAGGCCCCCGCCTTATTGCACGCCCCTTAGAATCATCCTGATTGATTTTCGCAGTCTTCCCTCATGACATCATGGGTATTCTCGAACTAGGTAATCGTTAACCTACAGTTCGAGCCACGACAAGAGTGCTAGTAGGATGTGATCTCCAACTTCGTAACTACGGTCGACACGACGCACATCGACATAACTTTGATTTTGATCCTGTGCTTCTTTGATCGTTTGTCTTATTGTTTTCATTTGATCTTCCATTTCTTGGATCACTTCTGGTCCCACCAGGACACTATCCTCAAGCTGATCCCAACTCAAAGGCATCCGACATAGTTGCCCATAAAGATACTCGAAAGGTTCCATCTTAATGGTTCTTTGGTAACTGTTGCTATATGTGAATTCTACTAGTGGAAACAATTCTTCCCAACATTTATGTTGGTCCATCACATACATGCACAACATGTCTTCAAAGATTTGGTTTGTTCATTCGGTCTTCCTGTCAGTCTCCAGGTGATACGCAGTAGTAAATTTAAGTTGGCTTCCCAAGGCCTCTTGGAAACTAGTCCAAAATTGTCCAGTAAACACCGATCCTTGATTGGATATAATCCACTTATGTACACCATGCAGTCTCACAATATCACTGATGAAAAATCTAGCTATGTCAGGTGCCTGATACGTCATACACACAGGAATAAAATGAGCACTCTTCGTTAGAGTGTCGACTACCGAAAAAATCGAGTCGTGTCTCCTTGCCGTCAGTGGAAATCCAAAAATGAAATCCATAGAAATAACCTCCCATTTCGATTCCAGAATAGCATGTGGCTGTAGTAATCCTACTGGATGTCTATGTTCATCCTTTACCTACTGACATTCTATACATCTAGACACATAGTTGAATATGTCTTCCTTCATTCATTTCCAAAAGAACAAGGGTTTAGGGTTCGCCCTCATCTTCGTTACTCCTGGGTGAGCGATGTACACAACTCTGTGAGCCTCGTTTAGGATCAAACTCCTCAACTCGTTAGTCAGTGGTACGTAAATCCAATTTTTAAACCTTAATAGTCCATCTTTGTCAAATGTAAATCCTTCAAATATTGGTACCATCATTGTGTTTTGTCCGATAAAATCCTTGACCTTTTTGTACCAGTCATCGTTGCGATGTAAAGTTAGAATATTTTCATGTAGATTCGTTTGAAGTGGAAACACCGAAAAGATGTATGGTCTCTGAATCAATGCATCTGTCACTCGGTTCAGTTTTCCTTTTATGTAAGTAATCTCAAAATCGTACTCACTAAGAAATTCCAACCAACACCATTGTCACGCGTTCAGGTCACTTTGCGTAAAGATGTGTTGTAGTCCCCAGTGGTTCATTTTTAGTTCAAATTTTCATCCAATAAGGTAGTGTCTCCAAACCTTTAAGGAATATACAATGGCTAATAACTCCAAATCATTTGTCGCGTAGCTATCCTCATGCCTTCTCAATTTCCTCGAGATGTAAGCGATCACTCGACTGTCTTGCATCAAGACTCTGCCTAAGCCTTCCTTGGATGCATCAGTGCATACCAAGAAGTTTGCATCCATGTCAGGGACCTTTAGTATCAGTGTCATTTTCAACAGCTCCTTGAGCCTCCGAAATGCCTCTGTGCATTTCTCGGTCCAAAAAAACTTTTCGTTCTTCTTCTGCAATTTCGTGATCGGATTTTCTATCTTTGAAAATCCCTCAACAAACCGTCAATAGTATCTTGCTAAACCCATGAAGCTACACACTTCTAGGACATTCATTGGCACAAGCCATTCCATAATAGCCTCGACCTTTGTTGGATCCACGACGATACCTTCACTGGAGATGACATACCCTAAGTAGTGAATCTTTGATTGATAAAATGAGCAATTGGACAATTTCCCATACAATTTGTGTTGTTGTAGACACTGTAGGACCAAGCAGAAGTGCTTTTCATGCTCCTCCAATGTCCGAGCGTAAATCAAAATATCATCAATGAATACTTGGATGAACTTTTTCAAGTACTCGCTAAACACCTCGTTCATCAAACTCATAAATACCCCTGGGGAATTTGTCAGTCCAAACAGTAAAAAAATAAACTTGTAATGTCCAAATCGCGTCTTAAAGGTGGCCTTAGGGACTTCATCCTCCTTGATCCATAACTAGTGATACCCTGATCACAAATCGATCTTTGAAAACACCGTCGCACCCTTCATCTGATCGAATAGATCATCAATCCTTGGAAACATATATTGATTCTTGATCGTTTCCTTGCTCAATTGATAGTAGTCAATGTATAATCTCCATGACCCATCCTTCTTTCATATGAAAATAAGAGGCATGCCCCATGGTGACACACTTAGACATATAAGTCCCAGGTCTAGCAACCCCTTCAGTTGCATTCTCAACTCTTGTAACTCCAGGGTCAACATCCGATAATACATTCTTGCTATCGGTCCAATCCCAGGTTCCAGGTCTATGGTAAACTCCAATTCCCTCTCTGGTAGCATCCCAGGTAACTCCTCTGGGAAGACGTCCACCAACTCTCTCACCACAGGAAGGTGTTCTATACCTTCCGCTACTCCCTTCTCTTTTAATGCAAGGATCACATAAAGATTACATCCCTTGCGCATTCTCTTCCATAGCTACAAGGAAGAGATGAACCTTAGGGAAAATCCCTAGTTCCATCCTACATTGACGCGTCTCTTTCCCTTGTCATCAACCAAGCTCAACCATTTTGTCTTACAGTTGATTATCGTCTCATGTGATTCCAACCAGTCCATAACGATTATGACATCATAAGATCCTAATATTGTGATGTACAGGTTGGCCTTGGTGAAAAACTCTCCTAGGTTAAGGGTACAGTTCGTAACCTTCCCTACAACCTTATGTTTGGCTCCCGAAACCATCTCTACAAAACTAAACTCATCATGTTCGACTTCCTTTACCTTATTCCTTTTTAGTGCTGCACCAGAAATGAAACTCTTGGTAGCACCAAGATCTATCAAAATACTAAGGGTCTAGTCCGTGATAGTACTTGACGTCTCGAGCATAGTCGACTGGTGCTTTGCATGGCAGTTATTCACCACTGCATGAATCCGATGGGCCTTTCCCAATTCTCCCACGGTAGTGGGTACAGCTAATCCAGATGCTCTAGTCCTCTCCACTGGGTAGTTTCACTGGTAGTGTGGATCCCCACAAGTCCAACACCTCTTCCTTGGTCCAGTACTTCTGGTACCCAAAGTAGAAGCTGATGGTCCATCGGCCTGGAATCCGGGTCCGTTCTGCTAAAAAGGCCTAAACTGTTGCTATTGCGATCGACGTTGTCGTTGATGCTATGGTCCTTGGTAAGGAGTCCGTTGTTGAGGCATTGGTCACTGAGGTGTAGTGAAGGTGGATCCTCTCTGTAAGCCACGATATCCTAAAGTATGTCTGACTAGTGTCTGATACTACTACGCACAAGATGATACCTGTTCGACTGGTCTCGCTAGAGTCCTTCTCTAACCCCCACTGACAAGCTCCTCCTCTACTATGAAGGCATTCTGAATGACATCATGCAAGGTCTGAGGCATCATAATCCTAACATTTTCATGTATGTTGACATTAAGGATGAACAAGAACTTGTTGACCTTATGTTTCTCGGTATTAAGATGTGGAGCATACCGAAGAAACTCCATAAAACGGACCTCATATTCAGGCACTGTAAAACCACCCTGTCGCAAGGCATTGAACTTATTAAGATGACACTCAATGAATTCCTATGATAGGTACCTCTCTCGGAACCATTCCTCGAATAGTTCCCATGAAATTTCTTTGAATACCATGTTCAATTGTGGTAGGAGCATCTTCCACCATAGAAGAGCGCTCCCCTTCAGTTGAAAGACTGCCATGTAGACCTTCATGTTGGAGGTATAGTCGCAAAGTAAAAAACACATCACCATATTCTCCAACCATGCCTCAACGACTGCGTCATCCAGGGCACCAAAGAACTCAATAAATTTGACTTTCTCGAGCTCGCGGTGAATGCTACCAGTACCAACTGGAGCGTGCAGTGGAACTTGAGGGGGTGTCGACGCCCTGGCCTCATCTCTGTCCAATCGGCTAATTAGTGGCTCAGACATCTGCTGAAAATACCTCATCAGCCCAACCACATCACCCACCACTATCTTCTCCTCACCGAAAACATGTTCGTCTCCCTGGGGGTTAGACCCCTCAGGTGTGGATTCTACTGGAGGCGTCGCGCCTCCTCGCCTATCACCCTGTCGTCTGCCTCCCCGATGTCCTCTAACCATGATTAACTACATGAATACAAGTCAACTTAATTAGCAACATTATAATCAAATATCATATGAGTGAAAGCCGTAGTGTTCCCAAGTCGCAGGCTGAACCCGCTCTGATACCATATGTAATGAACCCTATCGTTATAACTGCCAGTGAAGCAAAAAGTGTAATTTTTTTTGTTTTTTTAGGCAAGAAGGAAACAACGACAATAGTTAAACCACCCCAACTAACGATGAGCACCACACCTGTAGAACATGCAACATGCAACATGCAACAACAACTCTAAACACTAGTACCTCGAGCAACTCGGCGAAACATGCATAAATCAAAAGAAAGAAACAACTTCCCGCCCAACACACAACACAACGATGCCTACCAACTAAGGACAACATCTAGAATACTGACACAACAGCCTCGACGGAATAAACGCCCACCATGGAAAGCACAGACTCCGACCAGTTATAATTCACCTCATTCCATTAAGGCGTGCAACAATCCCCTCATTAGGGATCATGCCATCCCCAGGCGATAAGCACGACAATATCCCTGGTGCAACATAACATATCTGGACCAACGACTCAAGAAAAACCAACGCGCTATGAGATCAAATGCACTGTCAAACCATAAGACGACTATCCCAAGCCCCCAATCAACCATTCCACAAGACGGGAGGAAACCTAGTGACTATAACATTCCTACAACCAATTAAATTCCTAGCGTAACGAATTCTATTGCAACAAACATCACTCTGTACACCTTAAAATAATCATTATCAAAACAATTAGCTTAGTGCAACTAATTTCCAAATCCAACATTGGATGATAATTTCCTAAGGAGGATTTCACTATCTTTCGACTAAAACACAATAAGAAAAACCTTTTAAAATAAGTAAAACCCCCTTTTTAAAACCGAAAGGGCTATCTTTTAAACTGAAACACTATAAGAGATGGTTGTCTACTAGATCATTTCTATTATCATTTGAAGGGTTGTGTTAACCTAACAACATCAATATAAGAATGTTGTCCAACATATAAATGATGTCCCAATATAAAAACGTTATCTATAGGTATGTAAATCGCAGTGAAAGATATGTCAATTATAGTATTGGAAGGGACATAAATAGGGATGTGATGCATTCATTAATCTTTATCATTATGATTGTTGTCATTATATCAATACTAGATATATCACAATCATTAAGTCACTATCGTTATAATTATAGCAAGGGATATATTGCAATCGTTAAATTGCTATCAATATGAATTGTTCTCTTTTAAGTATAAATTTGTTGTCCTTTGAAGGTCTACACTGAATTAATTCGATTCGTTGTTGTTGTCTAAATGAGGTATAGTATCGTAGTGTTTTAATTACCAACAAATTCTGAGTTAACATGATATTAAAAATGCAGAGCTTATTATTGCTATCCCCCAAAACACTGACATTAAAGTAAGGACATTGTCTGACATGAAATTAATTCACCGTCAATGTAAATGCTAATTCAATGTCGTCTTTACTTATAAATTGTTGTCCCTTAAACATAAATTTACTGTCATTAAATAAAATCACTGCCATCTAGCATCATAATGAATTGTTGTCAGAATAATGTTGTGAATCACTAGGAAAGCTACCCAATTAACTGAAGGTATGTTTCTATTCAAAAGAGTTACAAGGCACGTTGTTCAAGGAATTACCAATCACTGTAAATAAGGGACTGTGCGAAGGAATACTGGGCACACTGCTCACTAAGCATACACGTCAACGATTCACTACAGGAAATCGATGTGAATACCAATCCTGAAAGCTAAAAAAATCCTCTACTAAATGAACTTCACCAGAATTACAAATTCGTTGACTTATGATAAGTATAAAATCGCTATTGACAAATATGACAATAGTACAATCATTGTGGTACAAAAATTATATAAGTATGAATGATTAGAGCAATAGAAAATCGCTATGGTGTAGTCTGTAAAATCATTGTCAAGGTGAGATGTCAATGGATACGCGGTCATAAAAAATTCACTCATAGAAAGTTTCAATTGCAGTCCCAATGGCAGTATAAATTTATCAAATCCCAGTCATTAAAAATTCGCAGTCAGTATCAATTTATCAATTCACAGTCATTATCAATTTATCAATTTATCAATGTATCAATTATCAATTTACCAATTTATCAATGTATCAAATCATTGTTATTAAAAATTCGCTCATTAGAAAGTATCAATCGTTGTCAAGGTATCATAATTGTTGAGTTTGAACATAAGATTGGCACTAAGTTAGTTCGCCATCAATGTCATATATATTGCAAAGGAAAAACGCAAGCCAGAAGTACGAAAAATGCATGGCAAATCGCCTTCAAAATATATCAATAATGCAGAGGGTAAATCGTAGGCTAGATGTGTTAAACAAAAGGTAGGTTTGCCTATAAAACATATCAAAATGAGTAGGGAAATTCGCTCTCCAGATGGGCCAGAACGCAAGGTAAATTCCTCTTAAAACATAATAAAATTGCAAAGGAAAATTACAGTCAAGGTAATAAATTGCAGAGCGAAAATTTTCCAGTCTATAACGAATAAATTTCAGAGTAAAAGGATAAAAGTAATTCGACATTCAAGACGCAGGTAAAATGTAGGAGAAAAACGCAGTGTCATCATTCCAATGGTAGGAGAAAAATGCAGTAATAAGAGTAATAACATTTGACCATTACAGAGTAACAATGCTACCATTGCACATTAAAAGAAACTACAAATCGTTGTCAAACATGGAGCAATAAAAGCATAAAATGCAGTCTAGTGTGGCCCAAGGAAGAGTAAACATTTGTCATCAAAAGAAATAAATCGTAGAGGGAAATCACAACAAGGAGAAAGACAATCACTCGACTAGGAACAACGAATAGGGGCATACAGCTGGGCAAAAACATCCTTCGCTCATCATCCACGCACAAAAAAGTATGGCATTAGGATCTATAGGTCTATTAACACCGAAGTGATGACCGTCGATCCGGCTCTTGGCCAACTGCTCAGGCATGGGCTGATGATACAGGGATGAGGATGAAGATAAAGCACAATCTCTTCATAATAATCATTAAAACAAAAAAAAACAGTCAGGGATCGATTGCCAAGGGAATCAATTCAAGAAGCGAGCATAAAGCTATGGTGAATTTAAGTTCTCGATTAAAAATGCTAAGTAAAACACCTTCCTTACACAATTAAAAGTACATAAATGAAAGCGCAAGTTAAATATTAATCTACCATTCAAAATAAATGTGTGCATATCCTATCCCAAGGTGACAACCCCGAGTCATTGTCCCACGTGCTCCATCCAACTCATGCTTGCTGACCAATGGGACTTCACTGGTACCTCCCAGCCAACGTTAGGGGTACTCTTCTTCCCCCTTAGCGCCCCCGAAGCACAAAGGGGCGATGCACACTAAAACAGAGAACAACTAGCTCCTATCTCGCCTCGCAAGGCCAAGCTACCACTCCTCACTGAGATGGGTATCCCAACTCCCACAAGATAAGTCAGTCAAGTCAAAAAATCTATAGCGTAACCTTATGCATCAAGAAGAGATCCATACCCCTCATCCTCCATAATTTATATAGAGTTTCTAAGTGATTTCTTTCCCAAATTCCCATTTAATTTAATGTTCAATAATTTAATTCAGAAAAATCCTCCCCCGTACACATGTCACCCATCCCCTTCGTTGCACCAGAAATTAATTTAATTAATTATTTAGTTACTCCTATTTCCCTCACCCACCTAAAAGCATTCCTAGAATTGCTCCTAGGTGTCCCCGTATTCCCTTACACATTTCAATGACTTACACCCTTACTAAATTCCTCGTTGAGTTCAATTTAGAAAGTTCTTAAATGCAAGATTCCTTACTAAGTTAGTCATTCTGTTTTTTCCTTATGTTTCCCTTTTTCTTTATGTTTCCCCCTTTTCCCCTTAGTTTCCCAATTATTTTTAAGTTTCCCTCTTTTCCCTTTTTATCTAAAACTCAAATTAACAAGTGTAGAAAATTACCTTTTACCCCTCTTCCCTTTTAATTAATAAATTTTAATTAGCATAAGTAGAAAAATAATCAATTCCTTTTTAAATTTTAATCCCTCAATACAATTTGATTTTAATAAATTAATCAAATTTATTACCCCCTTTTTGTCACATGTTTAATGATGATTATTATTGATTTTTTTTTACCACAATTATCACTTAAACCTAGATTTTAATTTCCAAGGCCGGACGACATTTTTATTAGGGAATTTGTTTTTAAATCTTTCTTATCACCTCATTCGTTCTAAGGCCATCTAGGTTTATTCACTTATTACTTAACAACGCGACGTGCCCGTCAGGATGCACTGGGTGATCCAAGGTTGTCACTTGCCTCATTTTGTTTCCCTTGCATGATGTTCCCTTCAGGACACACTATGTGCTCCAAGGGTGCCACTCCCCTCTTTCTATTTTTCTTGCGCAACATGCCCTTCAAGATGCACTACGTGCTCCAAGGGTGCCACTCACCTCTTGTCTGACGTAGTAGAAATCAAAAACCCCTGGAGTCAATACTTCGTCAGGTGATCTTATGGGAGACTAAGGGCCTCTAAGGACTAAGGCCCCTGCCTTATTGCTCAACTCTTAGAATCATCGTGAGCAACTCTTGTAGTCTTCTCCCACGGCATTGTGGGTATTCTCAAACTAGGTAATTTTTAACCTACAATTCAAGCCACAATGAGAGTGCTAGTAGGCTGTGGCAGGGTTGTTGTCCACACCTCTCCCTCAACATCTCTGGTTGTCATGCATGACCCCTCTACTCCACATGTGAGTCTGGTTGGCAAGCTATCATTAGCCTACATCATCAACGAATCATGTCAGAAATAAAATCCAATCATAACATCTAATCAGATGCACATATGTCATATATACAACAATCAAACCCCAATAGTCCAATCCCTGACTCGATCTGGAGTCCAAGGGTTTCAATGATGCCTCTGCATCCTCGAGGTCCAAAATCCTGCACACTCAGTAGAACCAAGTCAATAGCACTTGTCTATATCAATACAAGAAAATAACATGTCATCATATCCATAATACCTCATAATCATAATCAAACGCCCAATAGTATAGTAATCCGGATCACTTGCAAGCAAGTGTCCTCGAAGAATAAATTTGCTCAGTGCGTGGAAGAGTGGGATGTTACATAGACCCCCTCTTGGTCTAAACTTCATCCCAAAGTTTCATAGTATAGTAGTGTCAAAATAATGTGTATCATAGTGTCATAAGTCTATCTATCAAACAAAAATGGAAACTGTTGGCACATATCATATGCTTCCTCCCAGGTTGCAAAGTACAGACTATAGTTGTCCCATTGGACCTTGACCTAATCTGTTGTTTGACGTCATAGCTATCGAATGCAATGATCCAGGATGCGGATTGACTCATCCATGAGTGCCCCCTCATCTGATACCTATAAGGAACTCATGTGAATAACATGTGTAGGATCACTAATATAATTTCTCAAAACAAATATGTGAAAAACATTGTGCATACGCCTCAAAGAATCAGGCAAGGCTAGTCGATATGACACGGGCCCCTTCCTCTCCACAATCTCGAAAGGTCTCATGAACCTAGGAGAGAGTTTATCTCCCTTTCCAAACTTGATCGAACTCTTATGTAGTTTTACTTGCAAGAAGACTTGATCGCCAACTTCGTAACTATGGTCGACATAGTGTGCATCGACATAACTCTTATGCCGAACCTGTGTTTCTTTGATCCTTTGTTTTATTTTTTTCATTTGATCTTCCATTTCTTGGATCGCTTCTGGTCCCACCAGGATCCTATCCTCAAGACAATCCCAAATCAAAGGAATCTGACATGGTCGCCCATAAAGAAACTCGAAAGGCACCATCTTAATGGTGCTTTGGTAACTGTTGTTATATGCGAATTCTACCAGTGGCAAGAATTCTTCCCAACATTTTTGTTGGTCCATCACGTACATGCACAACATGTATTCCAATATTTGGTTTGTTCGTTCATTCTGCTTGTCAGTCTCCAGGTGATACGCAGTGCTAAAGTTAAGTTGGGTTCCCAAGGCCTCTTGGAAACTAGTCCAAAATCGTCGAGTAAACACCGATCCTTGATCAGATATAATCCTCTTAGGTACACCATGCAGTCTCACAATCTCACTAATGAAAAATCTAGCTATGTTAAGTGTTTGATACTTCATATGCACAGGAATAAAATGAGCACTCTTCTTCAAAGTGTCAACTACAACAAAAATCAAGTTGTGTCTCCTTGCTGTCAGTGGCAATCCAACAATGAAATTCATCAAAATAACCTCCCATTTTGATTCCGGAATAGCGTGTGGCTGTAGTAATCCTGTTGGATATCTATGTTTAGCCTTTACCTGCTGACATTCTAGCCATCTGGCCACATAGTTGACTATGTCTGCCTTCATTCCTTTCCATAAGAATAAGGGTTTAAGGTCCGCCCTCATCTTCATGACTCCCGGGTGAGCCATCTACATAGCTCTGTGAGCCTCGTTTAGGATCAAACTCCTCAACTCGTCGTTCGTTGGTATGTAAATCAGATTTTTAAACCTCAATAGTCCATCTTCTTCAAATGAAAATCCTTCAAATCTTGGTACCATCATTGTATTTTGTCCGATAAAATCCTTGACCTCTTTGTACTAGTCATTGTCGTGATGTAAAGTTAGAATATTTTCACGTAGATTCGTTTGAAGTGGAAATGCAAAAAAGATGTGTGGTCTCTGACTCAATGCATCTGCCACTCGGTTCATTGTTCCTTTTATGTAAGTAATCTCAAAATTGTACTCTCTAAGCAATTCCAACCAACATCATTGTCGCGTGTTCAGGTCGCTTTGCGTAAAGATGTGTTGTAGTCTACAGTGGTCTATTTTTAGTTCAAATTTTAATCCAATAAGGTAGAATATCCAAACCTTCAAGGAATATATAATGGCTAATAACTCCAAATCGTGCGTCATGTAGTTCTGCTCATGCCTTCGCAATTTCCTCAAGATGTAAGCGATCACTCGAACGTTTTGCATCAAGACTCCACCTAAGCCTTCCTTGGATGTGTCAGGGCATACCAAGAAGTCTACGTCCATGTCAGAGACCTTTATTATTGGTGTCATTGTCAACAACTCCTTGAGCCTCTGAAATGCCTATGTGCATTTCTCGGTCCAAACAAACTTCTTGTTCTTCTTCTGCAATTTCGTGAAATGATTTCCTATATTTGAAAATTCCTTGATGAACTGTCAATAGTATCCTGCTAAACCCATGAAGCTACGCACTTTCGGGACATTCGTTGACACATGCCATTCCAAAATAGCCTCGAAATTTCTTGGATCCATGACGATACCTTCGTCGGAGATGACATGCCCTAAGTAGTGAATCTTTGATTGATAAAATGATCATTTGGATAGTTTCCCATACAATGTTTACTCTCACAGACACTGTAGTACCAAGCGCAAGTGCTTGTCATGCTCCTCCAACGTCTAAGAGTAAATCAAAATATCGTCGATGAATACTTGGAAGAACTTGTCCAAGTACTTGTGGAACACCCCGTTCATCAAAATCATAAATACCCCTGGGGTATTTGTTAGTCCAAATGGTAAAACAATAAACTCGTAATCTCCAAACCTCATTTGAAAGGCGTTCTTAGGGACGTCATCCTCCTTGATTTGTAACTGGTGATACCCTGATCACAAATCGATCTTTGAAAACACTGTTGCACCCTTCATCTGATCGAATAGATCATCAACCCTCAACAACAAATACTGATTCTTGATCATTTCCTTGTTTAATTGACGCTAGTCAATGGAGAGTCTCCACAACCCATCCTTCTTTCGTATGAAAATAACAGGCGTGCCCCATGGTGAGACACTTGGACGTATAAGTCCCAGGTCTAACAACTTCTTAAGTTGCATTCTCAACTCCTATAAATATGAGGTCGACATCCCATAAGGACTTATTACTATCAGTTCAGTCCCCAATTTCAGGTCTATGGTAAACTCCAATTCCCTCTCTGGCGGCATCCCAGCTAACTCCTCCGGGAAGATGTCCGCAAACTCTCTCACCACAGGAAGGTGTTCTAGACCTTCCGCTACTCCCTTCTCATTTAACTCAAGGATCAAATAAATCTTACATCCCTTGTGCATGCTCTACTATAGCTACAAGGAAGAGATGAACCTCAGGGAAACTCCCTAGTTTTGTCCTACAATCACTCGTCATCAACCAAGATCAACCGTTTCGTCTTATAGTTGAGTATCGCCTCATGCGATTCCAGACAGTCCATACCGATCATGATGTCATAAGATCCTAAGATTGTGACATACATGTTGGCCTTGGTAACAAAATCTCCTAGGTTAAGGGTACAGTCTGTAACCTTCCCTCCAACCTTTTGTTTGGCTCCCAAATCCATCTCTACAAAGCTAAACTCATCCTGTTTGACTGCCTTTACCTTAATCTTTTTTATCGCTACACCAGAAATGAAACTCTCATTAGCACAAGGATCTATCAAAATACTAAGGGTCTGGTCAGCGAAGGTACCTGACGTCTTGAGAACAGTCAACTGGTGCTCTTCCTGGTGGTTATTCACTGTTACATGAATCTGATGGGCCTTGCCCAAATATCCCATAGTAGTGGGTCCGAATAATCCATATGCTCTAGTCCTCTCCACTGGGCGGTCACGTTGGTAGTGTGGCTCCCCACAAGTCAAACACCCCTTCTTCATTCCAGTACTCTTGGTACCCAAAGTAGAAGCTGACGACTCACTAGCCTAGAATCCTGGTGTGTTCTACTGAACATGCCTAAATTATTGCTGTTGTGGTCGATGTTGCTGCTGATGTTGTGGTCCCTGGTAAGGAGTCCACTGTTGAGGCATTGATCATCGAGGTGTAGTGAAGGTGGATACTCTATGGAAGCCACAATATCCTAGATTATGTATGACTGGTGTCTGATACTACTGCACACCAGATGATACCTGCCTGGCTGGTCTCGCTCGAGTCTGGATCTGACCCCCACTGACAAGCTCCTCCTCTACTATAAGGGCCTTCTGGATGACATCATGCAAGGTATGAGGCATCAGAATCCTAACCTTTGCACTTATGTTGACATTAAGGCCGAACAAGAACCTGTTGACCTTAATTTTATCGATATTAATATTGTTGTGGGGTAATCTACCCTACGGACCAATAAGCTAGGGTTCTAAG
>CBVK0100485749.1:0-18227 GCA_900067695.1 Picea abies
CGACGCTCTTCCGATCTCACCCAGCCGATATGGAGCAGTTGAAAAGTGGACAAACCTAATCCTTTTAGGGTTAGGGTTTTTGTAAGGGCATTGTCTCATTTTTGTATAAGTAGAATGTATTAGGACGATGAAGGGGTTGCCCTTTTTGTTGGTGTGTGTATTGTTGAGGTTGTATTAGGTCATTTAGTTGAGTATGAGGTCTTGTTGAGAGACTTTTGCAGTTTGTGGAGATCTACTGTAATGGAGTAAGGAAAGTACAGTGCACAACACTGGACTTTGCAAGAATATGAATAAACAACCCAAGCAACAAATCTTTGTGGATGTAGCCCAGGAGGGGGTGAAGCACGATATATTAGTGTCATGTGTATGAATGGTTGCATTGATTACTCTTATATTTGAGTTAACAAGCTTTGTGATGAATATGTTAATTGATAAAGTTTATATGACTATCCACTAAGGAAAAACTCATGAAATCTACAGAAACAACACTAAGTAAAAGAATGTCATAGCTAGTGTTTATATATGAATCTTACGTTACATTATATGAATACCTTTCATTAAATACATGCTGCTATAATGGTTAATGAATTATTATTGAAATATTAGTGCTATTGGTATAACTAATATCTAATGAGGGTTTGAGGGCTAAAAAATAGTAAATCCAATTCCTCTGAGAAATAAACACATGCCATCCCAGGGTTGCAGAAATTAGAGTCCTGCGATCACCCATTGAAGTCATCTCGGGTGAGACTGTGCAATGAAATTTGTGTGCTTTGTTACCTTCTGGTATCTAGAAGGGCCGATGGTCGAAGGGTTGTTGGTAATCCTATAGTTATAACTTGGGTCAGCCCATAAGTAACCAACAATGGTTCCGTTGCCAGTTGAAACTTAGAATATTAGACCGTGAGGGATGTATCACATAGTATAGTGCGAGGGATTAAGAAAGGGAATGTTTTTAGGTTGGAATCCCCCGAAAGAGGAGATTGAAGAGGGTTGACAGTTTAGGAACTAGTGTTTTCCCATTAGAATAATAGAAGCCCTAGGTTTAAGCCAAGACAATACTTGGAGAGATACGTATTCAATGAAATATATGAAAGTTTCTTTAGTGAGCTCCCAAGCTATTGCATGAGTGGATAACATGGTTGAAAGATACCCATCCGACGAATAGAGTTAGATCAGTGGAGTGGAAAAAAGAGAATATTGTGTGGTTGAAAAGGGTGAATAATAAATTCATGCGCACAATAGATTTTTGGCTAGACAACATTGTAGTGGGTTATATCACTGAGTTTGCAGTAGATACATTGAATTATTACAGTGTAGCAGAGCAGGATTTTCTTAAGGGCCCAAGGAGAAGGTACATCAGGTCGATGTACACTTCAATCAAAATATTGTTGCATGATAAAGGGATATTAACTATGGAATCAGACAACTAAACTACCCTGCGTGCATGGGGGAGTTAGGGGAAACATTGAAGAAGGTATGAGATGGAGGGGGAAATGGATAGAGGAGAGTGCAGTAAAGAGAAAAATCCCATTATGATGGATCAAGAGGATATCCAATAAATTCTACAGAAGGCAGGAATGACGTGCAGTGGATGACCCTACCAATATAAGCTCAATAGGAAGAAAAGGGAAGTAGCCGAGAGGGAAGGCTTGGAGAGTGATGAGGAAGAGGTAGAGGATCTCCATGCTGTGGAGAACATTGAATAAATACTACACACCACATATGAAAGAAATAATAGAGGAGAGATATCTCATAAGGAAGCCGATACCCCTGTCCAGATCCAAATCAGTGTAGAACCTACAACCCCATGTACGACTAACACATCAACAAAGAAATAGTTGTTTATAGAACAAATGATTGTCGGTCAGAAGAATCTAGGAGATCATAATAGAAGTGAGTGTAAAAGTGGAAGTAATAGCAACAATATAGGTAGTGGTACAAGTGGAAGTACCAATAGCAACACCAATGGAAGTTCAATTCTGAAGAAAAATACACATATAGTAGTACCCCGCAAAGAAGGTACATCACATTTGACAATGACAGGCGTAGATACAATGAAAATATTACCAGATTTTCATAAGAAAACATTGATAATCAATATAAGCAAACAATGATGCATTTAGAGGATAATCAATATAAGAAAACATATCCAGTTATGGAGGAGCTGAAGGAATATCTGAATAATTTGACAATACAATTAAACCAGAATAAAAGTAGGGAGAAAAGAGAAGCAATGTGGTGTACCCTGTGCATATCAGAGGGACATCACAAGAATGAGTGTCCAAAATTTGCGCAGTACTTTGGAGCATGGATGCTAAATATATTTCCTACAGGAGGGCCTTGGTGTGAAATATGCAAGACACATGGGCATGGTCCTTATCATTGCCCTATGATGCAGAAGGACAAGACAAAACCGAAGAGTAATTTCTATAAATTTTGTAAGTCAGTGGGGAATGAAGAAAAAAATTGTAGAACCCTGGAGTTAATGAAGGAAATAACCTCATATGCATACATGATGCAATATTATTTGATGGCAGGATAGCCTGCGTCATAGTTTGGAAGCACACAACAATTTTAAGCAGTGCCACAATTTCAGCAACCCCTGCAGTACAATCAGGCACCACAGTATCATCAAAAGAACATGGATCCACATGGGAACAGAGGAGGATTCAGAGGTAGAGGAAGATGAGGAACGGGCAGAGGCTTATGACTTATTATCTGCCATAATTTTCAACAACAAGGACACTATGTCAGATATTTTCCTCAACCAACAACAACATGTATGTACTGTCGTGCAGCAGATCACGTGACAAAAGAGTGCTCGAATTTGATGACAAAGATCTAGGAGAAGAAAAATCTAAATAACCAAAATGTTTAGTGGATTGTTGTAGAAATAAGGGATCCTGGGAGGAACATCAATATAATGACTAGAGGAGGAGTGAAGAAAGGATCAGATGCATGAGATCAGAAGAAGGAATCTCAGTGATGTATTTAGAAGAATACTTAGCCACAACAATAGTTTGATGCAAAGAAGGAGAAGGAAACCTTCAAATAAGAAAATAAGAAGTTATTGAAGGAGAATTAAGCCTCCACATCGAACACTTCACAAAGGTATGATACTCCTATTTTTTATATCCTTCAATCGTTGGATCATACTTACAAAGGAGAGAAAACATAGAAAGTAAGTAACTTAAAGAATTTCCTGGAATCTTGCTTTAAATTACTTAATGATAAAAATTCCATGGAATTGTTTAAAAGTATGCTTGAAAAATATAACATAGAAGAAGGGGTAGGGATAGAACCAAAAAATATTAATCAAGTCCATAGAAAGAAAAGAACTAGCAGAGAGTTTAGATTGAATGCAAATATAAGAGAGTTTAATATGAGAAATGTTATCCTAGACTTAGGATTATATGTCAACATTTTTCCAAAGAAGACTTGGGAAGAAATGGGAGAACCTACATTAGGGTATTCCAATATCCAGTTGAAGCTAACAAACCAAAAAAGAGTGATTCCCATAGGTAGATTGAAAAATACAATAGTGGATCTAGATGGTGTGCGCACCACAACAGAATTTGAAGTAATGGATATGGTGGATGAGTCTATACCATTTCCAACACTATTGGGAATTGATTGGGCCTTTGATAATCATGCCATAATTAATTTAAAGACTAGAAAGATGATATTTGAAGCTAGGAACTTTAGGGTAGTATCACCTTTAGATCCCTCAGATTGTGAAAGATATGTAGAACTTGTGACCGACAACTTTCTAGAGGATGATGTAAACCGGTTATATAGGACTACTGCGTGAGAGGAAGACTATGTGAATCCAAATGCAGATGGAGTACTCAGTTGGAGGAGTATAGTTTTTGACATGTCAGATTCAGATATTGGAGTAGAAAATTGGTAGCAAATATTGCATGAAGTCTCTACTAGGAGGTGTGCCAGAGTTACATCCGCAATAAGATGGGTTGGGACATAAGTAAGACATTTTCCCACATTTACTGAAGAGGACGATCTAGAAAACTTCTTGACAGAGTTCGAATCAGAGGTTTTGGATAGTTAGAGATTATTGGTGTTGGATATATCATTGAGGGACACACCTGCACGATGGTGGGGTGCACATAAGAAGGTAATTCATGACTGGTATCAGTGTAAGCTACTGATGCACATATGATTTGGAAGGAATCAACACGATAGACCCTTACCAAATTATTATGGAAGAGGGAAACCAAGACATCACATAAATTATTGTGTCATTAACTGGAGATTGGTACCACCAGAGGAGTGGATGCATTACTTTATTCATACATTAGAAGGGATACATAGTAACTGGTACAAGGAGTAGGAACTGTGCAGAGAAACTGTGAGTTGGGGTGTGCAACAGAACGTTATTAGGAACTTTTCATTTGAAAGTGAAAATCCATGGGTGGATCTAGCATTACAGAGGATCAAAAGGAAGATATTTGACGAGTATGGGGTAGATACAGTGTCAATAGACAGAGATTACAAAAAATAAACACTTGAAGGATTAATGTATTGTTATCAAGTCATATAGGATGAAGAAGCAGAGGAAAACCCACAGGACATATAGATAGTAGAAGGGGAAGGAGAAAGAGGGTTGAAAGGACCCCTGTTACAATTAGAAGAGTTCACTGCACCTATGAAGATTAAAAAGGTCAATATTGGGACTGAAGAGAAACCCAAGATAACCAACATTGGAGATTACTGGGATAGTGAGACAATGGAAAAGATAACTGAATTATTGCCCGAGTATAGTGACTTATTCCCAACTACATTTTCAGAGATGAAAGGGGTAGCAGGAGAACTTGGAGAAATGAAGATACCCATTAGACCAGATGCAAGATTAGTTAGACATAGACCATATAGATTAAATCCCATCTATAAGAAGAAAGTTAAGGAAAAAATTGATAGGATGCTAGAATAAGGAATCATAGAGCCTGTGGAAGAATCATAGTGGATTAGTCCAATGGTGGTTAAGGAAAATAACACTGGAGGGATTAAGTTATGTGTGGATTCGAGGAACTTAAATGGTGCATTATTGCATGATCCTTTTCCTACTCCATTTATAGATGAGGTTTTAGAGAATGTGGGAGGATAGGAAGTGTACTCCTTCACAGATGGATTTTTAGGTTACCATCAGATCAAAATTCTCTAGAGGATAGGTACAAAACTACATTTGCAACAGAGTGGGGGTCATAACAGTACACAATAATGCCATTTGGTTTAAAGAATGCACCAACAATATTTTCCAGAGTAGTAGTAGTTGCATTCAAGGATTTTATACATAAATTTTTAGAATTTTATCTGGATGATTGGACAATATTCAGTTTATTGAAGGACCATGTATAAATTCTAAGGTTAATTTTAGAAATATGTAGGAAACGCCATATTTCCTTGAACATTAAGAAATGTATATTCAGTACACTGTTTGGCATCCTACTTGGACACATTATATGCAAACAAGGCTTGCTAGTAGACCCTGCAAAGATTGTTGTTATTGTCAATTTACCTCGGCCAAAGTCAGTGTGCTAGTTGAGAGAAACATTGGGCCACATATGGTACTACAAGAAATTCATAAAGGGCTATGCAAATATTACTGCACCCATGGAGAAGTTACTAAATAAATACATCATGTTTGAGTGGAATGATGAATGCCAAGGGAGCTTGGACACATTGAAAGAGAAGATGGTGAGAGCACCAATTATCATCTTTCCAGATTGGACAAAATAATTTTATGTGCATGTGGACACTTCATCCATTGCACTTGGAGCAGTATTGGAACAACCAGGTGAAGGAGACATTGATCACCCAATATATTTTTCTAGTAGAAAGTTGTCTGAGTCTTAGTAGAACTATAATACTACATAAAGGGAAGGTCTGGCTATGGTATATGCCTTAAAAAAGTTCAAACATTATTTATTGGGTCAACATTTTAAGATGTTTACAGATCATTTCGCTTTAAAGTACCTAGTTAACAAGCTAATGTTGGGGGGAAGGATTTGTAGATGGTTGTTATTGTTTTAGGAATATAATTTTGAAATCATAGTAAAACCAGGGAAGATGGATGTAGGACCAGATCATCTATCAATAATTACTAATGGAGAGGAGCCAAAGAATTTGGAGGATAATTTTGCCGATGCTAACTTATTTTTTGTTTAGATTGTTGATGATTATTTTGCTGACATTGTTAGATTCTTGAGCACAAGAATGGCTCCCAAGGAATTTACTCTCGCATAGAAAAAACAGTTGGTAGTGCACGTTGCAGACTATCAGTTGATTGCAGGTCATTTATACAATTTAGGTGCAGATGGAATACTGAGAAGATGTGTGATGGAGCATGAACGCTCCATGGTGTTAGCATAAGCACATGAAGGCATAACTAGAGGGAACTATGCAAGAAATCCTATAATACAAAAGGTGTTGCGTGCAGGATTATGGTGGCCTACAGTGCATAAGGATGCAAAGGAATACTATCAGACCTGTGATGTTTGTTAGAGGGTGGAAAAACCATCCAGAAGGGATGAAATGCCACTTATGCCTCAAGTAACTTTACAAGTATTTGATAAATGGGTTGTGGATTTCATTGGACTCATTAATCCACCAACAAGGAGATCATGAGCCAAATACATCATTACTGCGAAAAAATACTTAACCAGATGGGGAAAAGCAACCCCAATAAAGGATTGCAACACAAAAATGACAGCATAGTTTCTCTTTGAGAATGTGGTGACCAAATTTGGATGTCCTAGAATTTTGTTGAGTGATCAGGGAACTCATTTTATTAACAATAAAATCAGAGTTATGACAAAATAATTCGAGATACATCATCAGAAGAGCACACCTTACCATCCCCATACAAATGGTACATTAGAAGATTTTAACAAGATTCTAGAAAATGCATTGAAAAAAATCTGTAATGTGAATAGGGATGATTGGGATTTGAAGGTATCAACAATATTATGGGCTTATAGGACTACATGCAAGAATCTTATAGGACATACACCATTCAGAATGGTGTATGGGAAGGAAGTAGTGTTTCCATTGGATTATTTAATACCAAGTATGTGCATTGCAATAATCACTAACATGACTGAAGAAGGTGTTACGCAGGAAAGATTGGATCAGTTGCTGGAGCTGGAAGAAGATAGAATTTTAGAAGGCTTTCACCAGGAAGTACAAAAAGCGAAGGATAAAGCTTGGCATGATAGGAACATAAAGAAGAAAATATTTAAGGAAGGAGATTTAGTTCTCCTCTATGACAATAGGTATTTACAACACCCAGGGAAGTTCAAAATGCATTGGTTAGGGCCTTATCAGGTAGAGGCCATTACAAATGGAGGTGTTGTGCAATTGAAAGATATTGCATGGAGAAATATCAGAGGATTGGTGAATGGCAGTCGACTGAAGCTGTTTCAATATAGTCGACCTAACAACCTGAGGTAAAAACAGAGAGAGAAGGTATGATTGTACATATTGTTTATAGTGGATGTTAGAAGAAAAAGACAAAAATCCATAAAACGAAGAAATATAACAAAAAGACAAAACGATAGAAGAATATTAGAGGGTTTTTGATGTAATAGATTTGTTAGCATTAACAGTGTGTTGCAAAAAAACTAGCATTGAAGACATTGCATGCTGAAAATAGTTGATAGACACAAAAAGTGGAGCGCGCAGGGAAAAAGTGAAAAAGTGAAAACAGTCAGTGCAAAACAACTATCAGTACATCGTCCCACTATAAAGTCATAAAAGGGGGGAAATGCAGTCATTTGTGTTTTCTTCTAAGGAGAAGAGCAAAGAACAAACCCTCAGTGTGAAAGAATGAGAATTCATGATAACAAGCGGAGAATTAGAGATCAACAGTCTGGAGTTTAGCAGAATGTCGCCATTGGGAGTTAGAGCACCGAGTAGGGTTGGACAACACATAAGAACCAATGCTTGGGTGTCACAAATAGGGACATAGGACATGCCAACAATCATGAATGTCGATGAAATTCACAAACCAGAGTATGAGCCTACGACCACGCAGGTGGAGGAGGAACATAACCCATCATAGGAGGCCAGACAGCCTGAGGAAAACATGGAAAGAACCAAGTCTAATGGGTCTAGGGGAAAAGGGCCACAACAGGAAGAAAAATACACGGGTTCAACATAGCAGGGCCTAAACCCGGAAGAAGAACATGCAACATGAAACAATGCATGAGGATGTACCAGAGGTAGGGGTGTCGTCCCCACAAGGGAGGAAGAAAAAACAAGTTGAAGGCAGTGCATAAGGCATACAATGCACACATACGAAGTTGGAAAGATTGATGCCACAAATCTTAGAGGGAGTAAAGGCCGATGATGAAATGGTGGGAGGAGTAAACACCATGAAATACTCAGATCATGACGTTTCAGATGCCTTCAAATTCCTGAATTTGGTGTAGAAAAACTACATGGAGTGCAAAGGAGAGGCCCATCAGGTGTGCTACTGTTGGAACCTGCACAGTGGATTTTAGAACTTTACAACACAGGGATCATGAAATTTTTAGACATACTGCATTTTGGGCATGGTAAACACATCAATGGATGTGTGAAACAACTCCTAGCAAGGGTGCATGGAGGAATTTTGTGGATGGATAGGTTAGTGCCTATCAATGTGGAATTGATAGCAGCTATCACTGGGCTACCTATAGATGGGGAGAAGCCAAATAAATACTTAGAAGATAAGACAAAAGAAAAGGCCATCTACAATGAGATTAAGGAAAAATATGGCACAGAGAGAGGGAATAGGGGGATCTGGATCAATGACATCAATGATCCTACGACGAGATTTTCCACAAGGATGCTAGGGTATAAACTGATGCACAAGTGTAGGAAGGAAGAAGTTCCAGCAGGAGTGGTAGCAGATGCAGCGCAATGCGTGAAGGGGAGCTCGATGAGTTGGGCATCATACTTACTCAATTCATTCCTGGAGGATTGTAAAGACACATAGGATTTGGGATTTGAGTTCCACTACTCGTGGTTACTTATCCTTGTTGCATTGATAGGGTGGAAATAATCTGTGTATAATAAGTACATAGAGAGGATAGGAACGTGTGGCGCAACCCACTACACTTACTTTAGGAGCACAAGAGACCCAAAGAGGAAGAAGGAAAACAATGACACTTTTGCATGGTACTTGTCAGATATCCAGGAGCTAGTAGTCAGTACCTGGAGGATTTCACCAGAGAGTGTCCAGGAGTTTGCACATATAGCAAATTTTCAGGAAATGCGCCACAACATGTGGGTGCAGGTGAAGAGGGACCCAACCAAGGAGTGGATACAACTGAGATACTGCATGATGATGTAGGAGATACAGATGGAGGTCTAGGAGTGGCCAGATGAATGGAAAGTGCCAGTAATCCCAAGGACAATGCTAGGAGGACAAACTCAAATGTAGGATAGAATAGTCCCTGCGCAACAGACAAGAACAAACAGTGTGAGAAAAAAGAATAATTCCACACAAGGCCAAGTGGGGGGAAGAAACCCAATCCAAAAGAAACACAAAACATAGAAGAAAATACAAGGTGGTTCCACACAAGGTCCATCGCGCACAAAGAATATATCGAGAGATATAACAAAACATGTGCACACGGGAGAGGAAAGGACATAGGCACAGGAAATACCTTTGGAGGAAGAAATTGGGTAGGAGACCAATATGGATATGCAAATGCAAGAGATGTCTGAGCCATTAGATTCCCGAATGAAGAGGACATGGGAGAAATCAAGTGGCCCAAGGAATAAGGTGAAGGCTCATAGAAAACCACTGCAAACATCACTGACAACAAATGATGTTTGAAATAATAGCCACAACAGTGGAAGATTGACAATCAGAGGTGTGGGAGAATTTTAAGAGGCACAAGGATTCGATTCTGGAGCAAGTACAAGAAGTGAAAACTATGTTGGAGCACTTGAGGATCAGGGCAGAGCAGCCAAAGAAAGACAAACCAGTGCAAACTGGGGAAGCAATGCATACGGGAGAGACAGTGTAAATCACAGCGCAGGGGAGTGCTAATTTTATCATAACCCCTGAAATGTTGTTCATTGACAAGGAGGCATCACAGAGGCTCCTGAAGGAAATTGAGACATTGGACTTGGCATTGCCCAAGATCCTGAAGAATGCGCTCTATAAATTACAAATTAGTGTTGCACAAGAAATTCAGTCCAAGGCAAGGTCTGATGCGACGAACTTACAAACAACACAGGAGGAAAATATCACACTGAAGGAAGCAGTTAGCCAAGAAGGGAAGGCAAAGAAGATAACACACCATAAATTGGAAGATATGGAGAAGTACATTAGCACAGTATTCCAAACCATCCTAAGTAATGCAGAGTCAGAGGGAGTATCTTCTGAAGAGAAGATAAGGAAAATAGCATAGGCCTTGGAGAAGTACAAGGACCAGATAAAGGAGCTGGAGGAGTGCGCAGTACCCACTACTCCTCCAAAAGTAAGAGCACAACGAAAACAAGATGCAACATAGTCTGCGGAGAGTATAACGTAGACCATACATAGGATGACAGAGATGTTGGAAAAAAGTGGCCAGTTGTGGACACAACTCTTAGAAGATGGGAGCTTGCAAGACTTGCAAGGAAGGGAAGATAAGGTACATGCAGTAATGGCAAAATAAAAAAAATGACAAAAGACAATGTCGTTACCAGAAAATATTAAGACAACTACAAAAATGAAGAACCTATAGGTAGAGGAGAAAACAATGTTATCTGAGAAGATCGCAAGACAAGATCAGTTGGAGCCTCTGCAGAACAAGGCTGAACAACCGGTCATGGAGGTTGACGCAAAAAAATCAAGAGTGGAACAAATAGTCTTGGAAGGACTAGATATATTTAATTCTCTAGTCACTGTGTAGATGGTAGAAACCACGGCGAAGAAGAGAAACCAAGCTCAGGAGAAATGCCAACAATCAATAGAGATCTATGAAGCGCTGACACGTGCGGTAAAATATGTAGGAGTCTGTGAGTGACTTGGGATGAGTCACAATGTCAGTGTTGGGGGCTTGTTGGCATAGGATAATTTTGGGAGAAAACCAAGGAAATTTTGATGACTTCAAGACATCGCTGGAAAACAGGGGAGCGCGCCGAAAAAAGAGTAAAATCAGTGTCGAAAATAGAGGAAAACCAACACCAAGAAAAGCAGTTACAAAGTGGACAAACTATTGCAGAGCAGTTGGAAAGTGGACAAGCGTCAACTTGGAGAATGGTTGTATTGAGGACCAACCGAGATAGAGTAGTTGAAAAGTGGAAAAACCTAATCCTCTTAGGGTTAGGGTTTTTGTAAGGGAATTTTCCTAGTTTTGTATAAGTAGAATATATTAGGACAATGAAGGGGTTGCCCTTTTTGTTGGTGTGTGTATTGTTGAGGTTGTAGTAGGTCCTTTAGTTGAGTAGGAGGTCTTGTTGAGAGAATTTTGTGGTCTGTGGAGATATAATGTA
This sequence comes from Picea abies, assembly GCA_900067695.1. Lineage (NCBI taxonomy): Eukaryota > Viridiplantae > Streptophyta > Pinopsida > Pinales > Pinaceae > Picea > Picea abies. The sequence continues at coordinate 11,494 of CBVK0100485749.1, forward strand.
ATGGAGGAATGAATGTACAGTGCAAAACACTGGACTTTGCAAGAATATGAATAAAGAGCCCAAACGACAAATATTTGTGTACGTAGTCTAGGAGGGGGTGAACCACAGTATATCAGTGTCATGTGTATGAATGGTTGCATTGCTTGCTGTTATATTTGAGTTAAAAAGATTTGTGATGAATATGTTAATTGATAAAGGTTATATGACTACAAGCTAAGGAAAAAATCATGAAATCTGCAGAACAACACTAAGTACATGAATGTCATAGCTAGTGTTTATATATGAATCTTATGTTAGAGTAGATGAATACCTTTCATTAAATATATCTTGCTATAATGGTTAATGAAGTCTTATTGGAATATTAGTGTTATTGGTCTAACTAATATGTAATGAGGGTTTGAGGGCTAACAAAGAGTAGATCCAATGTCTTTGAGAGAGAAACACATCCCATCCCAGGGTTGCAGACACCTGAGATTTGCAACCACCCATTGAATCCATCTCGGGTGATACTGTGCAATGCACTTTGTGCACCGTGTTTCCTTATGGTATCCAGAAGGGACGATGGTTGAAGGGTTGTTGGTAATCCTATAGTTAGAACCTGGGTCATCCCACAAGTAACCAACATTTGATTAAAAATCATGCCCCTACAATTTGGAATATCCAAATCAAAACTAGCAATGATCGATTCCTCTGGAAAAATATTTTTGTATTCATTAGATTGTCCCAATTTAATCGAAGCTATTTCCACACTTATTATCCTCCATTTAAGAACAATTATCAATGATTTGTTATTGTGATTATAGTACATAAATTTGACTTCGTCTTCATAATCATTTGTGAGAGGTGAGATTAGCCGCAGTAGTATAGGTTTTCTAGAATCATTGAGAGGTGAGATTATCCCATGTCACAAAACTGGAATGATAGTTGGATACCTTCCACAATAAGAAACAAATATTAAGTCATCTACAATGACAATTTCCTTCACTCCATCACAATCCAAAGTAGTTTTGAAGTCTTGTAAATGATAATCCTCAAAGCTATTTGGAAACTTCACTGTCAATTCTCTGTGTTTCACGAAATGGAAGGTACTCTTTGACAACCGCCCATCCCTAATATTCCTTGAAAGTTTTGCTAGGTTTTCCAAAAATAACTCCCATTAGTGAGTATTCTTACTCTTTCGTTCATATTTGTGAATTTATGCGGAGTTCTTTGATCTAAGATCGTAATCAGGCCTCAATAACTTGTCCTCACATTTTTGTTGCATTGAAGGAACGATGACAAGTTCTTCCATGAATTTGCTACTTATCAGGAACATAAATTGTTTGGGTACTCTATGTGCACATTGACGAGGAGCCAAAGTTATTTTTTCTATTCGTCTTATATATATGGTTCTGTATTTGGATTTGGTTTTCATGATCGTGGCAGTGGGATGCGGGAAAGATAAGAACTTGTCCATACAATGAATGCCTCCTCCATTCCTCAACAACCATGGTTTTTTTTAAATCGCTCTCTTCAATTCATAGGCTTCATCGGGTCGCCCCAAAACAAAATTGATGGCTGCCATAAGATCCTATTCTCTTGCGATGAAGTCAAGGGGTGGGTCGAGGTCATGGCATGAGAGATATTCCTCCATTTTCAAAAACATCCTCAAATTGGGATGCAAATATTCTCGCTCATACAGATTGTTTACTGTATCTCGACCGTAGGTAAGACAAGATGCAGGCATTCTAACTGGTTCATACATGAAGCTATTTGAAATCGAACAAAAAAACTCTTCAAGTATTTTTTTACTATTGTCATATTCATCAATATCTGGACTTTGTCTTCGGCTTCAAGTATTGTTGGAAATTTTTATGAACCCAATGGTGTCTCCTTGTTCGAGAGCAAGGTCTACATAATAATCTTGATCGGATTTCCTTGCATATTTTCAAACCCCAACAGAGCTCTGAGGTATGGAAACTGGCATTGATTTCACGATTGCAAGGCACCTCGTATGAATATTCCTATGGAGAATGATTTCTCTCCTCTCCCTCAACTGGGTCAAATTCGTTAGGGTGAGGTTCGACTTCAACACGATTCTCATATTTAGGTTCTTCAATTATTTCATTTATATAATTCTTCATTTCTTCAAGAATGGAACTTATAGTTTCCATAATGATTTTAATCGTCGTGTCTTCAAGAATGAAATTTATAGTTTCCATATTGAACGTATGTGACTTTGACTTTATATCCCAAGGTTTCACCCTGATACCAATGTTGCATAGAAGATATTTTATGTGCACAATAAACTGAGAATATAATAATAATATTTAATAATTGATATAATATATGAAATATCAATATGAGATAAGATTATTACAATGAAAATGATGGCATGTATATGTACCCACACATGGGTTCCCTTTCATGAAGAGATGTGACCTTTCATCAAGAAGGTGTCCCTTCATTACATATTAGTTATTTAATATCAATTATCATTATTTAATTATATTTATATCTGTTTGTGTTCATTACAAAATCAAACCTATACATGTTGATAGTTGCATCATGCATCTCATGCACTCTTTTGCTAAGTGAATCAACCACCTAGTTATCCTTACCCTTGATGTTTTTAATTTCAAATTCATATTCACTAAGGAACTCCAACCATCTAATATGCCCCACATTTAGAGTTGGTTGTTCAAACAAATGTTTTAGACCACAATGGTCTATCCTTAGCTCAAATTTTCTCCCCATGAGATAATGTCTCCACATTTTTAATACATGAATGATGGTTGATGATTCTAAGTCATGTGACATTATTCCTCTCATACTCTTTCAATTTTATGGACTCACAATAGATTATGCGTCTATTTTGTGTAAGTAATTAACTAAGCCCCTCTTTGCATGCATATGTGCACACAAAAAAAAGTCATACGGGTATGGAATATTTAAGATTGGCACACTTGTAAAAATTTCCTTCAACCGTTGAAAACTCTTTTCACAATTGGAAGTCCATTCAGATTTTACTCCCTTATTTGGAAAAGAAGTGATTGGGCTTGCAATTTTTGAAAAACCTTTTATGAATCTTCAGTAATAACCCGCAAGACCCATGAATGATCTAACCTCTGTAACATTTATTAGTGTTGGCCATCCTCTAAAGGCCTCTATCTTCTCAGGATCAAATGATATCCCCTCTGCTGAAATAATATGACCCACGTAATGAATCTTCTTTTGATAGAAGATGCACTTAGTTTGGCATACAATTGGTTTTCTCTCAAAATTTTTAGCACCATCCTTAAATGTTTCTCACGTTCCTCCTTTGAATTTGAGTAGATGAGTATATCGTCTAGGAACATAATTACAAACGTGTCCAGGTATCCTTGAATACTCCATTGATCAGGCACATGAAAACAACTGGTGCATTTGATATCCAAAATGACACCACCACAAAATTACAATGCCCATATCTTGTCCTGAATGTTTTCTTGTTGATATCCTCTTCTTTTATCCTCACTTGATGATAACCTAATCTCAAGTCAATATTGGAAAAGACTCTTGCACCTTTTAAATGATAAAATAAATCATCAATCCTTTGCAAGGGTTATTTGTTCTTTATGGCGACCTTATTTAGCTGTATGAAATCAATACACAACCTTAAGGTTCTGTCTTTCTTTTTCACAAAAATCATTGGGGAACCCCAAGGTGACACACTTGGGAATATAAACCCCTTTTAAAATAGTTATTCAAGCTACATATATAGATCCTTCAACTTTGGTGTTCCCATTATCTAAGGTTTTTTGGACATTGGGGAAACTTTAGACACCAAATTAGTGGAGAAGTAAATGTCTCTCTTTGGTGGCAATCCTAGAATGTCCTTAGAAAAATTCCCAAAATGTGTCAAGGGTGGGTGGTCTTCAATATTTGACACTTTATCCTTGGCTACCTCTTCCATATGGGATGAAAAAATAGGGCATCCTTTCCTGAAACTCTTTTTCAATTGCATGGATGGAATTTCTCTAACAACTATAGTTCTTGGAATACCTTGAACCTTCCCTTGCTTCCCTTCCTATAATGTACCTAATCCGAACCCTTTTTAATTGTACATATATACTGGTGAGCCATTGGTACCAATTGTTAATGTAAATGTACATATAGGATGGTGAGCCATTTCCACCAAGTTTGGTTTTGCACACATGAGTAGTGCACAGGGAATTGTTATCAAAGAAAGGGTGCACACATTTCATAGTGTTGCATGAAATTAGGTAAGTGCATGGGGATGACCTGGGAGTGTGCACCGAGTCAAGAGAGATAGAGAGAGAAAGAGAGAGAGAGAGAGAGCCTGTGTGGTTATGAGGATGGTGAGTCGAGACACAAACAGACTAGTGCACCTATCCTTGTAAAATTTAATCATATTGAAGTATTAATATTATTATATTTCTATGCATAGACAAATAAGAAGAAAAGAGACGGGGGGATAACTCCATCGAAAAAGGGAAAAGGGGAGGGGGGGAACTTAAGTCCTAGGGAATATTTTATTAATATTTATGAAAAAGTGTATTTTATGGATATTTATTTATCCTAAGTTCTCGAGTTAGGGAATGAATCACCAAGTGGCTAAAGCTACTTTTGAAGGTGACAAGTGTCAAGTTTAAGGCTTGCAATATATATTGATGGCATTAGTGTATTTCGAGGAAGGGGAACTCAATTTTGGGGAGTGATTCATTTTCTCAGAGGAAGAGGGGGTCAAACCATTTGAGGATGACTATTTCCTTATTTGCAGAGAAAAATTATAAGTGTTTTATGTATTTTGACTAGAGTTTTGTTGTCGAAGAGGCAAGTTTTTAGGTTTGCGAACAATATCTCTAGGTGATATATTTTTTGTTGAAGAGGCATATTTTCAGTCCCGTGGTAATTCTCTCCATGTGAGAGTTTTGCTGGGAATTGTTCCCTGGTGCACTGTGAATTAGTTGCAGGGCTATGAGACTTCTTGTTAGACATGTTGCTGGAACCCTGGAAGGGAAGTGGGGCAACCGAGGGACTGTTGAGTAGAGAAGGGACACACTTCCTTGGGTGTGACAGGTGTGTGGGGAATGAGAGGTTGTAGGCTAGTTGCAACATTGGGCACCTTGGAATGAGAATTTTTGTTGATTATCATACCTTAGCTTTTCATTAGGAACCCTTTTTCCCTAGTGGAGTTAAGCCCCAGCTTGGGGGTGACATGTTGCTGAAATCTTATGAGCAACAGAGTCTATGGCTGAGAGGAAAAATTGAGTTTTGTGCACAATTGGTGACTTTTCATAAAAGATAAGTGTCTTTATGTGCTTATCTCATTACTTTGTGCTTTACTGTTTGCGTAATTATTTATGTTTAATAAGGGTTTAATTATTGTATGTTGTTGATTATAAGTAATTGTTGTTATTTTGTATTATGCTTCTTGCACATGTATGGGTGGTGTTGATCGTCAATATTTGTAGTTGTGCATGAGTATGACAATTATTGTTAGTTTTCCTGCTAAGCTTACCTTATGATATTGGTTATGCATCTTCAAGACAAGGTTAGTATGGCCGTGCACGCAAAAAATATTATGTGTGCACCATAGGTTGGATTTACTTGTGTGCACATGTAAGCAGTATGTGCGCACAAGGAGGACACAATTGGTGTGTGATTCTAGAGTGGTTGCACACACAATAGTGATCTCATGTTTAGTATGGATTACGCACTTAGTAGTGCCGTGTGCTCAATATGCTTGTGCACACAATTGTTTTGAGTTACTTCCATTGTTATAAGTTGGGAAAAAAGAGGTGGTGCGACTCAACTTGGAGTTGAGCACGTTACTTCAAGTATTACTGCATAGACTAATGTTATAGAGTATAATTTGTGCAATGGCTTTTGGTGTAGTGTTGCTTAGCAGTAATTTGGGAAGTTTTACAATATGGTATCAAAAGCAGTTGATAGGTAACCAGGATGTTACATATTGGTATCAAAGAGACAAAAGTTGAGATTCTGTGGCGTGGCCCATCTTGGGTGGCTAGGATGTTACATTGTGGTATCAGAGCTACAATTTTAGCATTGAGCCTGCATGGTCTGAGATGCGGTTTCAACACTGAGCTTGCATGGGTCGAGTCTCTATTTAAGGTAAAATTTGGATTGATAAGTGGTTGAATTTGGAATTACAGCGCGACCATGGTGCACATAAAATTAAGAATGCACAAGTGTGTGCACTAAATTTTGGACATTGTGGGATGCAACAATGGAACTACGCAATAAATAATAGTGCACGGGTGTACGCACTAAAGATTCAGGTTGCGTAGAGAAAACATTATGGTGCATGCACAATACTAATACGTAGTGTATATGTGGAATATTTACATCGCACATTGGTATGTGTTGAATACCAGTGCATGCATGGGCTTCAAAGGAAAGGATTCTGACAAAATGGTGCAGAGTTTTCATGAAGTTGTCTCATGAATTCGTCTAACAAATCTTATTGCCTGCACCTTTTTCAGAATTATCAGCGATTAGAGCATGATATAATCAACGCAGAAAGTCAATAAGCATGGAAGAAGCACATAGATATTTTAGCTATGATGATGAATTCAGGGATCTATATGTCAGTTTGGGTGCTAATCGTACAAAATACAAGGAGGAGAACATTAACTTGATACAAACCATAAAGGGACTAAAAAAATATATCCAAGACTATAAAGTTGATAATGAAAGGCTTATGAAAGCCATGTTGGAAGATTGGTTGT
>CBVK0100485750.1:0-18224 GCA_900067695.1 Picea abies
CTCCTAGTTATCCCTAGATATCGGGGATAACAGGGACCTCATGGAGATCCAAGACAGAATAGTGACCGAAGCTCTCCTATGGAAGTACTGGAAACAATGAGGAATCTTATTGTTGAACTATAGGTTTTCAAAGCAGACAATGAGAAATTGAAGAAAGAACAGTAGGAACAATAAGAGATAAATGAGGTCCTGTTGCATAGCATAGTGACCAAGAAAATCCCAAAGGACGATAACCATGATGAAGAGGTCAGCAAAAGGGCCTCCAAGAACTCTGGGCTGGAAACAGAAAAATGAGACAGTTTGTCTTAAGGAACACCTTCAGCTGAGGACAAAACTAAAATAGACAAAAAAAAGAAGAACAAATAGACCACCTTGAAGGAGAATTTAAAAAGATTAAATCAGCTACCTTTGATGGAGAATCTACAAAAGGAGAAGAAGCTGAGGCATGGTTGTTGGACATCAAAAAATACTTCCAAATCTACAACTATTCCAACAATATGAAGGTCATAATGGCCATCTACAATCTGAAAGGGAAGGCCAGCATTTGGTGGCAAGATTTGAAACTGGCCAAGGGCCTAAATGAGAAACAATTGGAATGGTCTGACTTTAAGAAGTATTTCAAGAAACAATACCTTTCTGAAAGCTATTATGAAAGGAAACTGAAAGAATTTTACGAGTTACGACTTGGACAGATGATGATGGAGGACCTTATAAATAAATTTCTGGAATTACTAAGGTTCGTATCGTACATACGGGAGGATAAGGTAAAAATCCAGCGATTCTTAATTTGTTTACCACAGTCCTATAGGGATATAATTAAATTTGACAACCCCAAATCCTTGAGTGAAGTATTTAGGAAAGCACAAATGTGCTATGATCGGTATAAACAGTGGGTAGAGTTTCCCAAAGCCTGGAAGGATAAGAAACAAGATCGAATGAGCCAATGGAAGAAAGGATAAAAGCCAGCTCCTTATCGGAATCCAGCAAAAAGATTTATGAGAAAAGATTTACACTCCAATCATCCAAATACGCAAAGCAGCAGTAAACCAAAAAATCTAGAAATGAAGAAGTTTGGGAATAGCTCCCGCAAGCCATTAAAGTGATGGTATTGTGGAGAACCTCATCTAAGGAGGAACTGTCCACATTTAATTTCAGTAAACAGAACTATTGTTCATAATTTGCAGGAAACCTCAACGGTGGCTGATGTGGGCAGAAGCCTACATTGGATAAATGCAACCATAAATGGTCGGCAAGCTGACCACCAGTCCTCTTTGTGAAAAAGAAAGACAGTACTCTAAGACTATGTATCGATTGTAGACAAATTAACAAAATGACTATTGAGAAAAAATACCCCTTACCAAGGATAAATGATTTGTTCGATCAAGTAGGTGGGGCCAAGGTCTTTTCAAAGTTGGACTTACGATCTGGTTATCACCAAGTTAGGATAAAAGATGAGGACATAAGAAAAACAGCTTTTCGAACAAGATATGGACACTACAAATTTGTAGTCATACCTTTCAGACTCACTAATGCACTAGCCACGTTTATGTCCTTGATAAATAGTATTTTCAGTCAATACTTAGACACGTTCGTAGTAGTAATTATCGATGATATTCTGGTCTATTCTAAAATGAAGGAAGAACATGATGAACACTTAAGAATAGTTCTGCAAAAGTTGAGGAAACACAAACTGTACACCAAATTTGACAAGTGTGACTTTTATCAAAAGGAAATACAATATATAGGACATGTAATCTCAGCAGAAGGCATTGTTGTAGACCCGGAGAAGAAAAAAGCCATTATGGAATGGCCGATACCTAAGGATGTAGCAGATATCCAGTCATTCATGGGAATCACCGGATATTATCGCAGATTTATAGAAGGGTTTTCCAAGATATCCTAGCATATCACGTCGTTACAAAAGAAAGGGACCAAGTTTAACTAGTCAGAGAAATCTCAAGACAGTTTTAACAAGCTGAAGGAATTATTGACAACTGCACCCATATTGAATGTAGCAGACCTAGATGAGAACTTCACCATATGTGTTGATGCAAGTAAAGAAGGACTAGGTGGTATCCTAACTTAGGAATGACACATTATTTGTTATGAGTCCTGGAAATTAAAAGAACATGAGAGAAATTATGTCACTCATTACTTAGAATTGGCAGCGGTAATACATGCCTTAAAAATGTGGCGACACTACATAATGGGAAGAAAATGTTTACTATTGATGGATAATAGTGGGGTGAAATATCTATTTAGACAACCAGATCTTAATGCAAGACAAGCAAGATGGCTAGCCTTCTTGAGAGAATTCAACTTCGAGGTCAGACATCTCAAGGGTAAGGAAAATAAGGTAGCGAACACTTTAAGCATAAGAGTCCATGGGTTATTTGAGATAAATATTAGTAGGGTAGAAAGTGATCTGGAACAAAGAATAAGGACAACATGTATTAATGACGAAAATTACACTAAGATAATGGCAGAATTACAAAACAGTACCACAAACTCAGGTAAACCAGATCTAAGTATCAACAAGAAGGGACTATTACGATTTAAAAAGAGACTTTACATACCATATTCAACAGAGTTAAAATTAATAATATTGGACGAAGTGCATAAGAAACCGTATTCTAGCCATCCAAGATACCAGAAAACAATAACATCACCTATAAAACTATTTTACTGGCCTAATATGAAGGGTGAAACTATATACTACTTGGCTAGGTGCCAAGATTGTCAGCACTTTAAGGCCGAGCACCAGCATCTAGACGGCCTATTGCAACCATTACCAGTACCAGAATGGAAATGGGAGACCATATCGCTGGACTTTATAACAAGTTTTCCTAAAAATAAAAAACAGAATGATTCTATCATGGTTGTAATCGATAAACTCAGTAAGTCTACACACTTTATTCTTGTAAAGTCCACTTTTAAAGCTATAAACATTGCTGAAATATTCATGAAAGAAATTTTTAGACTGCATGGTATTCCTAAAATGGTGATTTCAGATAGAGACATAAAATTCACATCCTCTTTTTGGAAGGAATTGTTTGCAGGGCTAAATACTAATTTAAATTCCAGTACGCGTTATCATCCACAAACGGATGGACAAACCGAAAGGACAAACCAAATCGTAGAGGATATGATTTGCATGTACGTAAGAACCAAACTGAACAAGTGGGAAGACTACCTTCACTTGGTAGAATTTGCATATAACAATGGGTACCAAACTTCGGCTAAGTTAAGTGCTTTCGTAGTACTGTACGACAGAAAGTGTACGACTCCAATTAGTTGGGATAACCTGGCTGACAGACTCATGGTTGGACCAGATATGCTCCAAGAAATGGAGAACATGGTAAGGAAGGTACAACAAAACTTGAAAGAACCCTAGGACAGACAGAAGAGCTATGCAGATCAGAAAAGAAGACACTTGGAATTTCAAGTGGGAGACCATGTTTATTTGAAGGTCAAAGCCCAAAAAAGTTCGTTGAAGTTAGGAAATTGTGCCAATATGGCACCCAAGTTTTGTGGGCCCTTTGAGATACTAGCTCGAATTTGACCTGTAGCATACCAACTTGCACTTCCAACTAATTTAAGAATTCATAATGTATTTCATCTTTCGTTGTTGAAAATGTATGTTCATGACCCTACTCATATGATTGATTGGAACTTGGTGCAGGTGGAACCCGAAGGCGAGTTCCAGGTGGAACCCCTGCGTATTCTGGACCTGGGAGAAATAGCACTTCAGAATAGAGTCGTCGCTTAGGTAAAGGTGCAATGGAAGCACTTTAGTCCTGAGGAGGCCACTTGGGAGCTGGAGGGAGATTTGCGGAAATCTCATCCAATGCTATTCCAAGAATGGAACGTACACTAAGGACAATGTTTTATTGAAGGGGTAAAGGATGTAACATACCCCAAAATAAAGTATTTTTGTAATTTAAATTTGTTGGAAAATTATTCAGTTTTTAGTAAATTCGAAATTGGAAAATTTTTGCGATTTATGGCAATTTCGAATTTTGAATTTGATAATGGTAATTAATTATTATGACTGTTGGGAAGAGATCTGATTTGACCCAACTAACTAGTTGACTATGACACTTGTAAAAAACATAATATTTTATATTGATTGTAGGAGGACAAATGGAATAGCCATGTTAAAATTAGCTGACTATGACTCCATGGGTGGGGAACTTGTTGGAACTACCTTTGGGTTGATTGTTACAAGTGGAAAATCAGGGATTTGGCCATTGGTAGCCCCTAAAAATAAGGGATTTAGAAAGCTGCGAAAATTCCCAAGGAGGGAAAAAGACCTAGGCAAAAATATTGTTTTAAATAGCACATTTGAGGAGGCGGGACACTACCAAGTATGTTGGGAAAGGAAGTACCTCTTACTTTTATGAACATCATTTTTTGAAGTGTGAGGCAAGGAGGAGTATGCTAAGGAGAAACATTTCTGACTACTTCCTGTTATGAACACTCCCTAGTGAGTGTGAGGCAAGACGAAGTTTTCTGAACTGGAACAACGATGCTGAGGATGAGTTTCGAGTTAACCCTTATGGACTCATGGTCAGGCTAGGGGGTGAATAGGACAAGTGATTTGGCTGCCCTGTTCTACGGTTGGGAGGAACGTGGTTGTTCCCTTTGTCTTCCCACGAATTTGGTTCAAATATGTTATTCTACCTCTCCTTTGGATGAATGTTATATAAATGGATATCTAATAAGCTACATTTGTAAACTCTGGTTAGGATTATTGTTATGGATGAAATCTGGTTGAATGTTGCTGAACTTAACATCGGATCAAAGGAAACTTCTAGATTAATTCTGGACGAATGTTATATAAATGGATATCTGATATATGCATTTGTTTGTGTTTAAGTGAATTATTTTCGTGAATGAAATCTGTTCGTATGTGGAGTTTATAACAGATAACCTAGTTCAATATTTGCCTCTTCTGTAATTGGGATTTCTAGGTGGTATTATCCATGTATCATTGTATTTTAACAAGTCCGAATATACAATAAATTTATGTGTATCTCTGTAATTAAAATTTTAGAGAGTTCAATTTTAATAGCTGATTTTTCCTTTCTTGTATAAAGGGAAAGGTACAAGACAGTATGGACTCTACAGACATACACACATATATATATACTTATATATTTCATACAGAGTGTGATATATATATATATATATATGCAGTTGTTACCCTACATAGATATAATTGCCTAGACGAAATGGTATAGATATAATAGAAAACGCTCCTACATAGAGACCGGATGTCATAGTATATATATATACATATGAAATAAATTGTACCAACTGGCAATAAAGATACTTTTCGTACAGAGAAATATTGAATCAGAGAGACTAAGCTCCTCTTTAATTTTCGTTACAGTACCAAATCAGATTGAATAAGCTATGCTCATTAGTCATAGTTACTACAAAAGTAGAATATTTCCACAAGAATAAGGAGGGAGAGTTGCATAAACGTCATAAGTCACATGGTGATATAACATCTAAGTGTATTGTTCCCTTTTGTACAAAGTGGAAGACCTAACTAAAAGAATAACCACCATTTTAAACACTAGACAATCTATGGAAGGATGAATATACATATAACTCGAATCTTAAAATCCTACCAGTCATTAAGAAAAGAATCCCCTTACACTATCTAGACAACGATAGATGCATAGGCGTGGAAGATTATAAATCTACATATGTGTGTGTGTGTGTGTGTGTGTGTGTAAATAAGAAATCTGGAAATAAAGCACATAATCGAAATCTCAGTTTACCAATTATCTTGATAACTCATATCATTATATTTACTCAGTGTTGTGTCTAATCTAACTATTACCAGTTCAGATTGAAACATATTAGAAATGACAACAAGGCATGTTGAAAGGGAGTAAAATGATATAATATTACAGATCTGATATGCATTGATATCCTTTCTTAGAAACCTATCATTCAAGATGTGTAACAAAGTTTTTTTTAAATAGTAATTCCCTGGTAATTAATTTCCAGAGTAGGGTGAGACCCGAAACCATAAGGAGGACCGTTTAAACAACCATTCCATTACTTCGAATGAATAGGGTAATCCTATACATAAAGTGTTGTAAGAATCATACTAATATCCAGACCAAACTCTAAGTTACAGTTGGGAAATTTTTTCCCTTCCAGGTCCCATAGGAGACAGAGAAAATGACACGAAATGACTACATGCAAAATTTCCACGCTGACTGTTCGACCTCCGGAAGGGTTACAGAAGGGAACTTGAATACCTTTTGTGCCGAGAACGAGGATGGATATCCAAAATTTCCACATAGACGAAGCCTAGAATAATCACCATCCGAAGATTAGAAAAATTCATTCAAGGAAAACTTGAGAAAACATGAACAGAGTGATAATTGTTTATTCAGACATCATACCCAGATATTACTTAAGTTTCCAATTTTCAGCTCACATGAATTCCTTCCTTTGTTACTTTTTGGCTGGACAGACGCTTAAGGTCGAGGATGGATGGACAACAACTCACTGATGGGTACCCTCGCATCAAACAGGGCCCATCGTTAGTTATGCGTATCAATTCAAAAGAAATGATTTAAATTAATGCAGGGAAATCTTTATACAGTATTCTTGAATAATGAAATATAGTAAGCAACTATACTAAGTCCCTTTACATATGGATGGTGTATACTATATTAAGCGTAAAAGAGCTTAAGTTCTCCTTTTAGACCAGAATACATCTAACTGTCGAGTTTAGTATTCCTTTCGAATAACACAAACATTCTGAGCATAAAATGACATTAGAATATTTTCCCATGCGGGAAAAAGCTAGTTGACTATTGAGCTGGTATCACTTTACAAGGGATATATTATTAATTCAAGTTTGATATAGAAAACCCTTGCCACCGGTTTCAATTCGTAATGATAGCGAAATATGATAAATACATCTGAGAAATTTTAAGGGGCTTCTGGCTGGTGTTGTAAGCTATCTTAGCACGCCAAGAGCAGAAAGGTATTTAGTTCAAACACTGACAACTGGTCGAGACCACAACACAGAAAAGATGAATTACACAATGCTTTGAACATTTCACAAAAGGACTCTTTCGTGAGACTCTACCCTCCGGCGAATAAACAAGAGATCTTTTAGTAAATACTAATGAGGGGTGGTGTATATGATAAGACAACAAAGAGTACAGGGACTATAAGGTAAATCAAAACTTCATGAATGTATAACCTTTTCCATTATCCAATAAGTAGACTATGAAAAAAAACCTCACGTCGAATGACTTAGTAACCAGAATAGTTTCTTTTAATACAGAAGACTTCTAAAGAAACAAACCAGATAACCTTACCTTATTTGTGCGGAGTCCCAATGGTAGAGTCCCACCCAAAAACGTTTGGCTCTAGAATGAGTCCACAACTTAGGAATTGAGTAGTTACAAATATTGTCTGGTAACTCGACCTGAATTGCAAGGTAACAAACAGAGCCGATGTCAAAAGAAGATTAATGAAAATGGTAGCCCTAGCATCCATATACTAGTCTGAGGATGATTAATAGCAGTCCATAAGTTCAGTACTGTCGCTAGGGAAAGGTGGTGAGATTTTGAAAGGACACTTTAAACTTGTGATAATCCTGAGGGGCTTCTATCAAAATATTTTAAATGCTCTGGTAGAAGGATCCTTACACCTCCTCGACCGTATCCCAAAGTTGATCCCATCTCAATCCACGAAAAATGGAGTTAGCAGATAGTTCAGTTTACTCGTGCTAGTTTGGTTGGACTCGCGGTACTCAGAGAAATTATGTTAAGGAAAGTGAAGTCTCCTTCCAAAAGTTATTTCGAGTGAAATGATGATTATCCCTAAAGGGGTGAGGTGAGAACTAGTTCTTACCTACCATCTTCATGCCTGATATTCACACGTACTAAGACACCGTTGATAACAAAGAGTGCATTAAGTTCTCTTCCATCTTACCAAAGAAAACATATTGGCCACTCCAAAATTTTATGGAAGGGTCATTCATAAGACTCATCTCACGGTAGACCTTGCTGGCACAGTACTTTTGACAATGGACTCAAAGATATAGGTTATTGCTTAACATTTTATAGCGCAATTGGTTTAGTGATAGTTATGTTTATTCATATAGACTTGATGCATAAATATTTGGTGGCGTAATGTATTTGTCAATAGTTATATATATGTATATAAGTTGTTGCGTAAACACACACTGGTATATAAATGATATCTTGACATTAGCCATATATATATATATATGGTTGCATAAACACACTAGTATATTTATATGTATAGTCTGCTAAGGGCAGGAGTATAGCCTATGTGGATAAATTAGAAAGAAACACTTATAGGATTTGAAGGAGTCAAGAATTACGAGGAAAAGGTAAAGTCATATAATTTCACTTGTAAAATAGCCTTGGTAAGAACTAATGTGGGAGAAAGAAGTGTCTAATCTCCTTTCAACAAGATTTGAGTTAAGCATATCTTTAATTGAAAATCTAGGACCATAAAGAACTTTTTTTTTTATTGTAATGATAGGTACATTACACCAAGCTTATTGTTGAAATACAAAAACTTCACCCTTGACAAAGGCTTGGTCAACACGTCTTCTATATTCTCATCTACAATGTAATACTAGACCTTCACTACTCCCTTTTTCACCCTATCTTTGATATAATGATACATGATATTGATATGCCAGGACTTGTCATGAAACACCAAGTTCTTTGAAAACTTCAAAAAACTATGTTTGTTGCACCAAATATAATTTACCTCTAACTCGAGATCAAACAATCCTGCAAGCAGCTTCTGAAGACACATTATTTTTCTGCTAACTGAACACACTTCTTTATACACTGCCTCACCTGTACTGAGTGCCATACTAGTTTGCTTCAAGTGGAGCCATGAGATCATAGATGATTGTTGGAAGCAGGCCAACATGGAAAGAAAGGCTATTTTGGGAAGGAAGGTATGCACAAGGAAAGCGACAGTTGGAAGGAAGAGCAGCACGCGCGCGAGCATGGAAGACCTAACGAAGTTAGTTTTAGTGTTTTTGCAATACATTGTAATGGATGGTCAACCGGAAATATATAAATATAGATACCTAGGTCTAAGAGGGAGAGACCAAAGAGCGAGATGCATATATAGAGGGTCTTGAGGAGGAGTTTTGTTTTGATAGCTAGTTGTAATATTTTGCTAAATAACTTATTTTTGTAAGTTGTTGAGCTAGAGAGGAGTAAGGAGGGTACATCTTGAGGTTTGGATCGCAGGATGAGGAGCACAGTGTGATCTAGTCCGCCTCATGCTAGATCTCGACACAGCTGAGAGGAGTTGTAAAGCACGTGGAATTGTAGTTTTGGAACTGCTATAATAAAAGAGCTTAAGAGATAGATCTTTGTAGATGTAGCCTAGGAGGGGGTGAACCACGGTAAAACTTGTGTTATCTGATTGAATGCATGTGTTTCATTATTGTTTCTAAGTAGATATTAACATGTTGAATGTATGATTTGATTATATTCCACGCATAATCATGAATGACAATTTATTACTTTAATAAGTTAAATGGATCTCGCAGCGTACACTTCTCAAATATCCACTCAATCATGGACTGCAAACACTTGAGTATTGCAGTCACCCATTAACACTATCTCAGGTGAGACTGCGCGGTGCACTTTGTGCTTTGTGTTTCCTTCTGGTTTACCAAGATGGATGATAGTTTTAGAGGCTTTGTTGGAACCCCAGTAGACATGAACCATGCCACGTCAATCACGACTAAGATATAAAATCATAAGTATAAATTATAACCAACAAATGGTTTTGTTGCCATCAGTTGGAATAGTATAGGATTGAGTAGATGGGATCTGTTGAAATTTTGTAAGATCTATGGAAGGTGGGTTAAGAGAATACTAAATCGAACGATAATAAGGTTAAAAGAATGCACCGCTAAAAGGGGATGTTGAGACCGTGGAATCCCACAAAAGCAGAGATAGAAATATGGTTGAAGATAAGAGAGTTGGAGTTTGTGTAGAAAGATAACAAAAATCCTAGAGTAACTCCGCACAAATATCTTGAGAAATACGTGTTCACTGATCTACATGAAGTCTTTTCCTGTGATTTTCCACACTTATTATGGGAGTGGATATTGAGTTTGAAGGATAACCACGAAACAAACTGGATCCGAAAGTTAGACTAGCCCTCAGTTCCGATTGAGAAGTTACAGCAGGTGAACAACAAATTCACCTGCGCAGTAGATTTTTGGCTCAACAGTATTGTACCAGGATTTATAACAGAATTTGCAGTCGATATAGCGAAGTCGTACAGTGAAACGGAATAAATGTTTTTATGTGGGCCTCGAGGAAGGTATCTTAGATCACTATATACTTCTATTAAGTTACTTCTATACAACAAAGGTGTAATGACAATGGAGTCAAAAAGATAAAATTCCCTGTGTGCATGGGGGAAGGGGGGAAGCATTGACAAAAATAGGAGAAATGGAAGAGAAAATGAATAAAGGAAATAAGGAGGAACCCTTGGACCAAATCATGATGGACAAAGACCAGATCAAGCAGATCATCTCAACAAATGGAAAGATGCGTAGTGGAGTACCCTACCAGGTTAATATAAAGAAGAGAGTCGTAGCCGTGAGGGAAGGCTTAACGAGCGATGAAGAAGAGGTATAGTATCTTCGGGCTGTGGATTTTATTAGGGAAATCCCGCACGCAACATATGAGAGGAAGATGAGAGGTCCAAGAATAGGAAGAGAAGGCACAGATCCTATCCATATTAATGTCAGTGTCGAACCCATAAACTAATGTGTGACTAATACTAAAAAGAGAACACCACCCTTTAGACAACCTAATTTTGGGAGAAGAAAGACAACACGAAGTACATATACACAAGGTACAACAAATGGAGGAGCATGTTCAGGAAGAACTAGTCAAGTATGTACACTGTGCAGAGGTAGTATTTCAACATTCAGGATGGCGGGACAGGATCCCACCATCAGGTTACCAGAATTCAAAGGAGAAGCATCGGAGGACCTAGAAAAACATTTTTTTATATGTGAAAAGATTTGGGAAGAAAAACATATCACAGACAAAGATACTAAACTTGCACAACTAGAGATTACACTAAGGGATCACTCACTAGATTGGTATATGAGTTTAGCTACAAACAATCCACCAGGGACAACTAGAACAATTACGAACATCAAGAAACTGTTGATAAATGAGTTTTAGAAGCCAAGTTCGGAGGATCAATACATGAATGAGATGATAGAAATTAGACAGAAACCAGGAGAATCTGTATGGGAGATTGACCATATATTCAAGTGATTTAAAGGAAAGTTGAAATACCTCATGACTGATATGAAACACAGGCACATGTTCCGATAGCATAGATCTCATACCCAAAATCACAATAATATCACTCAAACCATGTGCCAATAATGCACATCAATCATGTACATCAACCATGTACATTAACACTATACAAATATAACCAACGACATGTACCAATCATGTATCAACAACAAACCAAACTATTCCTCAACAAGATGTATCAACATCACCATGTACTTCAAGTATGTATCTCATCCATGTACCCAATCATATACCTCTACCATATACCAATAACATACACCAAGATAACCAACAAGATACCTCTAGCAATGCACCGCACCCTCCATAAATCTAATACCATAAATCCTCACATCAACCATGTGCCACAACCTCATTGTTATATAACCTCTATATGTACCAATAACTTCAGCAACATACCTCAACCAAAATCCCTTAAACATGAACCAATACTAAACTTCACTAGATCTACCTCAGATCAACTCTACAACAAGGCCTAAACTTCCAAGAGGGCATCCAACAGATTTACAGGGAAAACCCTCAACTAGATTCATAGATTCAACACTACACATATGAAAACCATAAATTTTTCTTCTTGTAGCTTTTTGCTGCAGCGGTTTTTCTGTTGTGGTTTTTCTACCACGATTTTTACCATAATTACCAAACTCACAACTTATTGTTGCAACTAATTTGTTTTTAATTATTTTCTTAATGCAACAACTATACTCATGATTAACTCCTAGTTACCATCAATTTGACTAGTACGCTTCTTCTAGGAGCTTCTAAAATAATTGACGCATTTGACCTTCAAGGGGATTCTAGATAATTTATGAGGGTTATCCAACTTCATATGGCCATAACTCTCTAACCGTAAAAAGTTACATGATGTTCCAAATATCACCGGAAATGGCATGACATGTACTATCCATCTAGAATAGTCTTACATGTAAATTCACTGATCTTCATGCATTTATACCCAAAGAGTCTCAGGGACCTTACCCATGCCTTTGTGCTACCATAATTCGTTACTAGACTTCTCCAAGGGTTGACATCAATCTACAATATCACTCTCCAAGGGTTGGCATCAATGAAAACCAACAGTCTGTACCAACTGTCCATCAACTTAAGCCAACCGTCTAACAATATTTTTCTTAAAAAAATATACCACTATTAGAAAAACACAAATTGCACATAGTTATTCACAAAGTCTATGAATAAAAAATTACATATTGGGAAATCTTTTTCAATTTCCTACATTTCATTTTTTTACATCATATTTAAATTCATTGTAAAAGTAGCTTGAATAATCCCTCCAATTAACAATTTGTTTTTTTCCATCTTTGCATTGTCACTAATGCGTCACGATAGACCATCATTAGCCTGCACCCACACCCACCTTTGTATGTTATATCAATTTGATGTATAGCTCTGCTTGATGCGATTTTTCTTCTGATCATGACCGTTATACAGACCTACTGCAGCGTGTGGGGATGTAGCTCCATTAATCAGCTCTATGAAAATCTCTAAAGAAGGCTTGTAAGTTTCCTATGTTAATTTTTAGCTTTTGTTTGGATCAAAATAATTAAGCTAGTATATGCTCTTCCATTTGGGCGGGAAGGGTAAAGCATTTCCATTGCTCAAGCACCTTAAGATCCATAAAGTTTGGTTTTGTTATGTTGGAGACTGCAAAGTGTTTGTTATTTCACCCTTTTGTTGGGATTTGTTAACTGCTTCAGCTTCAGTGTTACTTATTTCACCCTTTTGTTGGGATTTGTTAACTTCTTTAGCTTCAGTGTTACTTATTTCATCTTATTTTGAACCGTACCGGCTTCAACTTCGGTGTTGGTTATTTCTTCCTTACGTAAGTGGAGATTGTTGAGATATAATTAGATTTAATAAAAAACTAAGAACTCTTTATATTAGAGTTATAAAGGTTGTAATTGTGTGATTCATAATAAGAAAGTGTATTAGTGTGATTCATGTGTATCTTGTATTCAATTTTTATCCATACTCTGTTTTCTCTTTTTGGTATTAGAGCTTGGATGGTGATCCAGATTCATCGCTGGCAGGAGAAGCATGGATAGATGAAACCACAGGCATACCTGAGCTCATATTCATATTGTTGCCACCATGGACCTGTGGGATGAACCTATTTGCATCCCCACAAATCTATTAATATCTACTGTGTGCACTCATATCGATGAATTTGCTTTCATACATGTTCATCGCTCTTTAGTCTCCGCATGCAGATATCGTGACTTCATAAGCTGCTAAATAATCTTATGCTTATTTTGTTAAATAATCTATCTTCAATTTTTAACAAGGGTGTATTTACTTTTATTTATCTCTCTCAGTCAAAGTAGTTGCTCATATAATTTCCATCCTTCATTATCACCATTGAAAATCTGATAGCCCCTATTTTTGCTACATAAGATGGGTGTTGGTCCCCGCTTTTGATCATGTTCTTTGCCTATATTATATACCAAAGACCTCCATTTATATGCCAGTACAACCCTTTTGGCCTCATTTTGACATAATTAACATCTCCCTACCATTTAATGGGGTTACCTAAGGTATCTTTTCATTTCAAGCTATTTTTATGCACTTTAATGCTTTAATTTGGTATTGGAACTAATATCGCTTGGGTTAGGTACCACTGCTATTCTTGGAACAGGATGCCGGTACCAGGTACCAACTCGCACCCGTGGAGGTACCAATGGAGCCATTCGAGGTCTGTGCATTATGGTGTGCGTTATGGTTCGAATGAGAGATAAAAAGATTCACAGGCCAGCTGGAGTCATCGCCACAGAGTGCTCGAAGACATAATGATAAACCTGGATCGATTATTCTTCATCATTCACACTTCGTGACACTACGTGTTACAAAGATATGAAATACATTTGTAACTGATTCCACGACTATTCTCAGATCAGGGATCCATTTGTTTTATGCATCTTTGTTTTCGACTGTTATGAACAATAAGACTTCTATTAAAACCCGGGGATCACTGCTGAGAACGGGTTACAGTTTCTATTGCTATTGTTATTGTTGCTGGATTATGTGATATCGTGAACCTATGTTTTGAATATAGACTGTTGTTACATTCTATTACTTGACTGTCATATGATCTAAGTACTATTTTAATGAGTTAATGAGGCGTGAAGTTACACTATATTTGCATAGAATGATCTAGTCGGCTCTGGTCATTACTAACAGCGTTTGTGCCGTTTGGTTGGGCTCGCCAAACTGGTGCAAGTCGTTGCCTTGTTTTGCAATAGATTTAGTTTATGCTGTCATAGCTTTAGTTCATTTCAAGGTTTTATAACTTGCATCCGAGGTAGCTTAGCTTTCACAGATTTCGCTTTAGTTTATCATAGCTTCAGTTCATTGCAGTATGTTAATGTTTACTTACATGACAGTTTGAAAGTTTCAGAATCGTGTTTATTTATTCTTCAATGGAATCACTTTCCAGACTGTTATCTTTTTACGTTGGTGAATGTCAAACGCAGTACTGATGCCTGTAGGGTTTAGCATAGGCATGTGGTTGTTTGGCTTTTCATTTTCACTTCAAACATAAATCAGGATTAGCATGCACTTTTCTTTATTAGAAAATAGTTACCTTGCTTGCTTAGAACAGTAGATTATAGTTAGAACAAAGGGAGCTCCTGGTACCAGTAGATAGTATAGTGCTCTGTTTCCTGTAGACAGAATTAGATTTGTTTTTGATACTCAGAATGAATGCATTTTCGACAATACTCTGTGTGTCCTGACTTAAACAGAAATGATGATGGTGGATGATCGGACATAAAGGTAGAATAATTCTGTGGCACCACACTTTTGAATAGAGATAACATCACCAGCACTCAAACACAAGATTGTTTTGTTGTTGATGACTTACATAGGAGATGCTCAGCTTCAGGGTAGTTATTAAGATTCAAGTTCTCAGAATAAGTGTGTGTTTTCTTCTTAGGATAGCATTCAGATAGAGACTAGATGCTTGCCTGCACATACTGTGTATTAGCTCGAAGTTTACCAACCCTGGTTTGACAATTTAGTGTTTCAGGACATTCAAAGCTTCAATTTAGCAGCATGACATTTTTGGCGCCGTTGCCGGGGAGCTGTTTAAAAGGTAAGAAGACAGTTGTTTTGATTAGTTTTGAACTGCACTTAGCTTGGTTTGGTGTGTTAGCAGGTTGATAGTAAGAGTAGCTGTGGAAACAAAAGGGTGAAAACCAGCATATCAGTTATCACAGGTACTCTGAAACTCAATCTTAGTTCTTTCATTTCATTTTTAATATGACTTCATGAGAAATAGAGATCCTAGAGGTAGATTTAGGAAAAATACAAAACCACAAAAAGAAGAAGAAGCCTCCACTCAAAGAGCGATAGAAACTGAGACTGAAATTTTGGCCGAGCAAACTGTAGAACAAAATCTAGAACCAGGAAACACCATACATCAGCAAACTCAAAATCTTGGTGATCCGGCCCTTGATGACACAGTTGACCCAGAGAAAATACACAACCTGCTCAGGAACCCTAACTCTGTAATTTCACAGATAACAACTACAGCTGTGACATTGAAGGCCATAGGACCCTCAAAAATACCAATAGGAGATAAAACTTTTGACAAAAAGAATCCAGAAAGGTGGGATTTCACACCCTCACCAAAGAAAGATCAGATTGTATACACAATTCTTGGTAATCCTTTCACCATGGGAGATAGAGGGAGAAACTTACATGAGGATATTCATATTGAAAATGAAGGGGAAGAACAAGCAAAGAATGAGGTAGCATCAGAAACCACCTTTGGATTTCCTATTTTGGACTTAGTCCAGAATGTCACCATGAAAAATATCCCACTTTCAGCACTGCCAACCTTCAATGGGAAAAATAGTGAGGACCCTGATGTCTTTCTTTTTGAATTCGACATCCTATGCAGGAGATATAACTGTCTCCAAGATGCACATAAACTGAAGCTATTTCCTGCCACCCTGAAAGATTTTGCATTACGTTGGTTCATGAGTTTGGGAGAATACAGCATTAGATCTTGGGAAGATATGAAGAATTTTTTTTTAAAGAAGTACCAGGACTATTGCAGAACCAAGGATTCTCGAAATGACATCTTCAAACTGCAACAACAAGATGAAGAAATCCTTGAGGATTTTCTAGAAAGATTCACCTTTACCCTTCAAAAATCTAAATACACTGATCTCCAGGATGAAGCAATCAAGACTCTTTTCTTGAAAGGAGTTTTGGAGGAATACATTGATACCCTCAACTTAATGGCTTTAGGAGACATTTATCAGAAAAACTTTGAAACAATTTGTGAACTCTGTAGAACTTACTCAAGAAGTAAAGGGAAAGCTGGAAAAAGTGTGAGAGAACCGGTCAACAAGAATACCAAAACATATACATCTGGTGGAGTTACTAAAGTTGAATTGGGAAACCTTTTGGAAAACTTTAAAACAGACCTGTTAGGAACAATTGGCTCTCAACTAGACACCTTGAAGATTAAGAAAAAGCAGGAAGAGGAAAACCCTGTCCTCAACATATTTTGCTCAAAATGCAGAAAAATACATCCTTTACGAGAGTGTCCCTTGGACAATGTTTCTGTATGTGCAATATGTATGGAGAATCATAAAACAAAAGACTGTCCATCCTTACCTGGACTACAGGCAATATTCAAGGGAGGGGAAGCTCCTGGGACTCAATCTGCACCTAAGAAGCCTTGGCAGCCTAGGAATCCAAATGCAAATGCATATCAGGAACCACCCCCACAATCTTCCAGCTATTATCCACCCTTCTCTCAACAACAACAACACCCATGGAATTGGCCAAATTGGCCTCCACAAAATGTCCCTTCTCAGCCTGGTACCAGGGATGGAGAAATCTGAACTTTGGAAATAATCAATAGCAGCATGCAGTGCCAATGCCCCAGAATCCATACACGCAGTATCCTCCAAATTTGCAGCATTTACTACCTGGTTTTACTCCACCTCCATTACAGCAGTTACTGCCTGGTTTCACTCTGCCTTCCTTGCCACCCATTCCACAAAACCCGCAGCAGTCTCAAAATCCACCACGTCCTACCATTTTGCCCACTCAACCCATTCCAAATCCAAACCACAGACCACCCCTACCACTCCATAATGTTGATTTCCATAACTATCCAGCTTACAACATAAATCCCATTTCTATACAAGAAGTACAGCTTAGATCGGGAAGGATTTTAAATAAAAATCAGCCCAAAACAAAAACAGCCCCAAAGGTAATCATTGAAGAACATGAAGATGAGCCTACAGATAATTTATCAACTGAGATACCCCTGCAGGATGTTATCATTCCGAAGCAGAAATAATCTGAATCACAGCCTAACACACAACCTCAGGATCCCAAAGAGCCTCCTTTTCTTAAGAGGTTGCTCATTGAAAAACCAATTATACAATATGAGTTTGACATTATGACTGAACTGAGAAATGTCTGTGTTAAGATTCCATTGTTACAGGCAATCAAAGATGTCCCCATCTATGCCAAAACCATCAAAGAACTCTGCATTAAGAAACCAGGTCGAAAACAGAAAGATCCACCCACAATACATCTAGTAGGACAGCTGTCAAACTATATTTCTGAAACACCTAAAATTGTAAAGTATGCCAACCCAGGAAACCCAATAGTTTTAGTGACCATCAACAATGTATCTATTGGTAATACTTTAGTGGATTTAGGTGCAGCCATTAATATAATGACCAGCAACACAGTGGAATTGTTACAGTTAGATCAATTCTTGCGCCCTATTCCTACAGTACTTGAACTGGCAGACAGAACCACTATAAAACCTGTTGGAGTTCT
>CBVK0100485751.1:0-18224 GCA_900067695.1 Picea abies
ATTACTGATTCACCCCCCCTCTCAGTAATCCAACAAGTTTATGATTAAATATTGGAAAAATAACATGTTTTCACTTATATATGAAAGTGGGATGAGTTCTATGATGTTTATAGGTGCATTTTAATACTCCAACCAAGTCATATGATGGAATAGAATAAAGGATCTTTTCACATCAATTTCCATTCTTTAGTTTTTATAAGTAAAGTGATTTAGTGTAGTGTATGATGTTATGGAATAGTTGTTACTTTTCTCTTAGGAGATTTGAGCTCACTCCAAATGGATCAAGGAAACATTTTATTTCATTGTAAACAATTGTGAATATTTGTATGTATATATGTTTGTTTTGTTGTAAATATTTTAGTAGATTTATATGCTGGGTATTGGGGAATTGAGAGTGATGTGAGGGGGGGGGGATAAGAGATTCTACCTTCACGTGGTTGTCCCTGTTCAGTAGAGAATAATTTATTGGAGCCATTTAATCTTGGAGCAAACCTCCCACGATCCAACGGAGCAACAACAAAGTCAGTGTTGACTTCGTTGCTGCTACTTCAAATCAAGGGAGGCAATTCGATCAAATATTAGATGCGTGGCTCCAATAAATTATTCTTGAAACTAAGAGGATGTCATTCAAGTATGTTCTGATACTCTCGTAAAAATGCATCTTAGAGTAAATAATGTGTTACAAATATGAGTTGTATTGATTTTTTAGATATTTATGGAGGTTGAATGATTTTGGCAGGTACTTTAAGATCTTTCTTCGTCGATTGAGGGAAGTTCAAGACTAACAGAGGGTCATACAGCTGAAGAGAAACACACGGGGGAAACCAGTCCAAATGCACTTATGACCATTTCATCAGATCATGTGTGATTTCTCCTTTCATCATAGTTTATATAACCATAAATTCTAGTTATGTTTAATTTTTATGAATTGTTATGTGATTATTTATTAATGCAGGGTTTCTATGTGATAATTTATTGATATATATCATATGTTTAGTACTTGTCATGTTCTCATCTTGCATCTAGTAATGGTAGATACGAGTCCATTTATATTGAGTGAAAGAAACCTTGGCTTCCTGTAGGGATTGATAAAGTGTTAGTTCATGCATCTACTGCTAGGGGTCCTCCTAGAATAAGGCCAAATGAACTGAGAAAAAAATCCATAAATAGTGTTGTTGTACCATGCCTCCTTTTTTCTAGGCATTGTTCCAGATCGTGGAGCATGTTACTCTTTAACATAAAAATTTTGTCATAGGTCGATTGGGACATTTAAATTGTTGTTTTGTATTTGAATATATGTGAAATTGTATCTTGCTAGGCAGTGCTCACATCGAGGAAAACATTCTATTCTTTTTAATATTGGAAAGTGTTACACAAATTTAATTTTTGGTCTGCATTTATATGTAAATATATATGTTAAGTGTTGGAAATGTTGTCACTTATTATCAGGGGAATGTGAATGTTTAGTGGTAGCTGGATTACAATTCTTGACAATTTTTTCACAAACAAATTTGTTGTTGATGTACAACCACAATGTGGGTTGGCTCTTTATTGGGCACTCATATAGACCTACACATACCAATAGAATATTTTGGAACCAGTTGTAAACCAAGAACCATATTGGTTTCTCCATTGTAGAGATTTTATCGACCTTGATGATTAACAACTGAGAAAATAACTTAGATTCTTGATTAGTATTTCTTTGTTACCTAGTTGTTGTGTGCATGATACACCAAGAAAAAATCCTTATAATCCACTGAGGATATAGATATCTACATAAGTCTGAGAACACATAATTTTTTTTTTTAATTCTGCAAAGCATCCATGTTGGTGAAGCATGTGGACTATAAGTCCCATGTTTATAAATCACAAACATGAATGTTGCTTCTAGCAATGTGTGAGCCTTCGAATCTCTAGTTTCACAACATGAACATAGGATGGTTTTGGGAAAATTAGAGAATCATAGATTATACATATTAAATTGTGACACCGAGGTAGGTACATGAAATCATATCCATTCCTAGAAAAGGAAAAACATGGGTGGAGCAAAGTTAATGTTATGTTACGAATGAAGAAAATGGAATATGAAGAAGAACCAGGAAACCTAAATAGTATTGTCAAGCATTCAAATTTCCTAGACCAAACATTATGAACCCCTTAGTTATTCTACCTCCATTTCATGATGCAAACTTGTCATGTCAAAGACTAAAAACCCATGTTAGAGATAAACCAATAGACTTGTGTAAGGAAGTGAAATATGCAAACTTGTTTGAGGTCTTGTTAGTTGTACAAATAACTTTTGGGTAGCTATGCAATGAATGAAATGCACTTAAATTGGTTAAGGAAAATGGGAGAATACTAAGCAGTAATTCCATATGCAGGACCAAGAAAACTAATAGCTAAACTTGAAGCTTGATTAACAACAAAAAAAGAAGGTCAAACACCTTACTAAAAGACCTATTGGATCTAAAAATGCAATCAAAAGAGTAAAATGGTAAGAAAAACTTTGGATTTTATGTTTTTCGATTTTGTTTATTTTTTGTTTTATTATGTACAAGACAAGAACATATCCGCACTTTCATGGAAGGTGCCATTTACAATTTTGAAATGTTTGTTTCTTGTACATGCAAAATGAATTCTGATCCTAACTATGAGATGAATTTCAACATGAAGAAAATGTACTAGAAAACCTATACTGGTAGTTAGGCTCAAACAATTATCTAGGGTAGAAAACATTTCAGTAAACCATTTTAAGAGGAAGATACTTGCTATCCTAAAAATATCAAAATGGTTGAGCCAAGAATCACAAATTCTGTGATGAAGGATGAGATTGGAAATCATATTTCCTCCTCACTTTTTAAAAGAAATGGAAGACAACATAAACATCGTTGTTATCCTTAAATGAAACCTCATTGTTCATATTGGTACAAGATGAAAGCTAAGTAGTATGGCTATCTATATCAATTAGAATAAAATGGTTAGAGAATCTCCTCTCTTTAGTGCAAGAATCAAAATAACCATCATAAACTAGAGGAGAACTTAGGTCAAAGGGAGTGAGATTTTGGGTTATGATGGGTTTTCAAAAATTAGAGCTTCCACCAAAACAATCTTAAACTAAAAAACACTTTCCTTAACATCCTCCTTGTATAAAAAAGTATCAAGATGTATTGAATTAGCTAATGAGAAGTGTGAACCAGTCTTTAGAAAACTATCTTTGGGGAAACCCAAAGTTGATTAGATCCATCACTGGGAACTTTATGCATCTTCTCACTTTCTTTTGGGAAGCAAATGTCATCCAAATGGTAGGTTCCTAAGGGATCATCATAAATAAAATCACGCTGACCAATGGCATAAGATTCCAAATTTTTTTTTGGACTACCAAGAGTAATTACCTAAGAGTATTTATCATATTTAAGACAAGGTTGATTATAGAACTATGATACCTTATGGTTATATTTGTTAGCAAGGAGATCATGATCATATTTCTGATTTTCTGGCTCATATTCATTAGAAACAATTAGGCTTCCAAATCGATCATGCTCGAAACAATTATCTATCATATCATCAAACTAAAAGTTGCTACCGTTTACATCAAGATCTGGATTTATCTTTATATAGTGGAAGATTTTTGTATTTGAAATACTATTGAGAAGAGAATTTTGTCAGTTATTTCCATCGTTGAATGTTTGGATTTTTTTTTCTGTCCAAAGAGAGATGTTTTAAAGGAACATGTCTAAAGTTGGACTATTACAAGGCCTATGACAAGTTGGAGTGGAAATTCATTCTCCACATGCTTGAGTGGCTAGGCTTTGGGTCAAAGTTCATATATTATGTCAATATTCTCTTTTCCAATGCTTTGGTTATTGTGTGTGTTGATAGATCCCTTACTTATATTATTCCTCTTAGTAGATCAATGATGCAGGGCTACCCTATAGCCCCTGATTTATATGTTCTCACATCTGATGCCTTGGGTTATCTATTATAAAAGGTAGTTTACCAAGGTAAATTTATTGGCCTTCCCCAGTAATATTTAATCAACTCCCACTATGCTTATGAACACATTTTGTAAAGCTTCTAAAGAGATACTAAAAGAGGAGAAAACCTCTATGATACTTATTGGATAAGACAATCACCCAGGGTGGATTCCTTCCCAATGGCAATGGGTTCAATGGGGGAAATCACCAAGTATCTTGGTATTCTATTTAGCATTGACATGACTCGAAATCAGATGTGAAACTGGGTTATTAATAAGCTTACAATCAAACTTGAATACTAGAATAGTCAAGACCTTTCCTTAGCAGCCAAAATCCAAGTGGGGGACAAGATTTTCAGTTTAATGCATATATGTTATTTGTCTCTCTGGCTTCCCAACCAACAAGGCTACAATAACAATCTATCTTAAAAGATATATTTTGGGTGAAGAATAAAGGGGAAAAAGGTCTACCTATGGTCAAGTGGTTGGTGTGCACTAAGAAACCACAAGATGGAGGACTTAACATTCCTCATTTGGCCACTTATGGCCTTACCTTGGTAGAAAAGTGGTTTCTTAAGGCCACACAGGGAAATGAATTATGGAAATAGATCATAAGGGACAGACTTGGCCATCCTTTACTGAATGGATACAAAGTGCCTAATATTTGCTTTGAAAATGTCCTTGTGGTTGTACCTTTTTTTTTTAATCCATGATAGCTTCATTCTTAAAAGCCTCCAGAGGGCTTGGCAAAAAATAGTCACAACACTTCATTGGAAGCCTCAGGATTCCCAAGGTTGAACCAATATCAATGCTTATAACTTACGGTGTGCTCCTTTGACCAAAAAGGCCCTCCACCCCTCATGAATCCAAATTTGGTTCCCTTTAAAGAGACTTTAAAATAAGGGTATATGCTCTTTTGCAAATTTTTGGGATACCACTTCAAATAATTGGAAACCTTGGTCTCTGATCAAAGAGAAATTCCACCTACAAGCATAAGAGAAATAGATTATCATTAAGTTGACCAATAGTCTTTCCCAAGAATGGTTTGGTAAGCTCCATTTTCACCCCTAGGGCTTAAGGCTACAAGACTAGTGTTAGGAAAAGGAGTTCCCCCTTGATAGTCCTTCTAATGAAAGTTAGTATCATGCTCTTCATCCTTGCACTGATGATGAAATGTATAATTTGATGAATAATATACCTCTCTCCCTTGACTGGAGAGAGTGATAATCTCTCTTCACAGAGCTTAAAACAGTGTCTTATAACAACAAGTTGAAGGTGTTTAGATGGGGCATCCTAGAAGGAGGCTTAAACTCTTGTGCAAGACTCAAAAAGTATAACTTAGGGGATGGTAACTATCCTTTTTGTTCTGTTAAGGAGACCACACTACACATGCTTTGGTTTTATCAGATTACTCAAGATATTTGGTGTAAATCTAGATCAAAGTTATATGACTTTATAGTGGCTAATAGTTGGAAGGAAGGGCTTATAGGTCTAGGAATCCTTGTTGATAAGATATTCAATATGATTTTGTTAATATGATCATCTCTTATCACATTTTGAAGACTCG
This sequence comes from Picea abies, assembly GCA_900067695.1. Lineage (NCBI taxonomy): Eukaryota > Viridiplantae > Streptophyta > Pinopsida > Pinales > Pinaceae > Picea > Picea abies. The sequence goes on from CBVK0100485751.1 coordinate 5,541, forward strand.
GTGTAAAGTTCTATTTGAAGAAGGGTTCTTAGTCAATGTTGTTGAGACAATCTTTGATATCATTTCCATGTTCTTATTATAGCTGCAAGCAGAGTAAGTCAAAATCATAGCCCTTTTGAACAAGAAAATAGAAAGTGCTTCTTCATAGGTAGAACAAAGCTACAAGAGGTTGAACTTACACAAGCTCTAATAGGTTTGTTGGAAGGGAAAGAGCTTATTTACATCTTTAAGTACCTATTTCATATTTGTTCTCTTAGATAGATCTTCACAAATCTCATTACTAAGTGAAACGCCACTCTGTAGACTATAGATATGAAGACTACTAACACCAGGGGTGATGATCTTGGTATGAGGATTCATAGTGGTGGTCTGAGGGATATAAACCTTATTAATTTGATCAATACCATCATGGAAAATGGTCTCATCAGAAGGGAAATATCACACAAGTCCTATTTGAAATGTGAATCGTGAAAAAGAGAATCATCAATACCAAATTCATGTGCAAGCTCTTGCTCACAATATGAACTAGATCGAGATTAGATTCTTGATTGCCTGAAGAAAGGAATTTGGTTTTGTGAATGCTCATGCATTGATTTTTTTTTCTCAATGACCTATTCCCATTGTTTCTTTCATCTATTTATCATAGAATATTTTTTGGCATCTACAAATTTATCATAGGTATGCATATCAAGGTGTTCACTGAAAAAATCACAACATGGGAGGATTGATGAAGAACTAAATTTAGGCCTTAGGTCCTTGAATCTTTCCTTAAAGAGGTCAAAATAATGCTTCCATCCAAATATGGAATGATCATGAAGAAAATTGAACCATTCAATGGCCTTCCCATGAAGTGTGCGAGGAAAGACACATACCATAAGCGAACTGTCAAAGGTTTCCTTCAAGATACAATAGTCCATGAAGGTTTTGATGTGCTCATTTAGGTATTCATGAGGAAAACCTTTAAATTAAGGAAGGTCATCAACCAAACACCAGAATCCTGAACCATATCCTGAGAAACCTAGAGTATTGTAAGTTTTTACTGTTGGCCACCAAATATCTATCATGATTGTCTATAATAAAAGAACCAACTAAGGTAAATATCATGGATAACATAGTATTAATTCTCAAGGATGAATAATTTTGATTCTTTAGGATAAATAGGAAAAATTTAAAGAGATATCGATGTAGGAAAAATAAATTGTCATTTTTTTAAAACACCTACAGGTCGTCGGTATTACAAATACCATAACGTCACTCCCATGGCGTCCACGTCATTTATATATAGCTTATCGTCGCTCAATTGACGTTACCATTTGTCGGTCTTTCGATGTCCATAACATCGCTCCCATGGCGTCCACATTGTTGATATATATCTTACCATCTCTCAACCGATGTTACAATCCATCAGTCTTCCCACATCCATAACGTTGCTCCCATGGAATCCACGTCGTTGATATATAGCTTACCATCTCTCAACTGAAGTTACCATCCGTCGGTCTTCTGATGTCCATAACGTCGCTCACATGGCGTCCACATAGTGGAGACCAACGAAATGGGACGTTAGAATTCTGATGTCTCTGGTTTTGTTGTAGCGACAACTATATGGGGCTTGGACAGTCAAATCTAAGATGACACGGGTCTGCATGAAACGTCACAACATAGACGATATCTATGGTGTCGGAAAAACGACGTCATGTGAAACGATGTTTGAGGGGCTCCATTGTTTGTCGTTCTCCCGATAATATAAAGTTCTTCCGATAATATAAAGTGGCAATTGCTTTGAAAACGTCATCAGAATTTGACCCAAATGTACTAGTGTATTTTGATTACAACAATTTGTGTTTTGAAATTTTTGATAAGATAAATCATTATTTGCAGCCATTTAAAAAGCTTTGAATAGATATATTCTCTATTTGTTGTCATTAGAGATTTTTTTTTTCTTTTGAGGCTCATATTGTAAAAATTGCTTCAGATCTATTTATAAATATGAAAATTTCTTGTGAAGAGCTGTAATTGTTTTTTGTCACCTGAATATATTCTACGCCTTCGAATGATCTAAAATTATGAGTGAAGAAATGAGTTCGGTGTTTTCCGACTCGCATAAATTAGACTTGGCAAAGTCTGCAAAATCTTTGATAACTCATGCCCTTGATAAATCTTCTTTTCAAATCTCCCGTGACTGCGTTGGACTGCTCGTTTTGAAGACGGTGAATGCGTTCAGAAGGCTGCCACTGCGAGAAGAGAGGGTCGGGAATAGCGGAGCTGCGGGCATCGGGGCGCCTATGCATGAAACCGGAGCCTTTGCAATTTCCATCCTCCCGGGGATTCGAACCTTGCCTATTCCAATTTCTAAAGCTGGGACCGTAATATTTATTGTTTTCGAATCTCTTGCCTGCGCTGTGATTGTAATACCCATCCGCTGGCCTGTGGGCGCCTAGATCTGCAGCTCTACCGGCATTACCGAAAGTGGAAGAAGCTGGCGCAACAACTGTACTCTGTATTCTGAATTTACAGTGCTTCAATTTGACACAAAACAAGATCGCGCCCTACACAAAGAAAGTGATCGCGCGCGCTTAGAAAACGCGATCCTTGGACCGATCTGATCACCTCTGTGGAGAGTTCCAGGTACCCTTCCCAAGTTCTTAATAGGTTGATGAAGCTTCAGTTTTCTCTCGCACATACATATACAAAGAAGGCCCAAAACCGTTGATCTATGGTGCAAACAATCTGTACCTGTGCGATCTCTCTTCTTCGCATTGGACGGATCTGGTATCAATATTCTAAATGGGCGGATCTGGTAAACTAATTTCAGCGTACCATCCATTCCACATACCATCCATTCAGCGTACCCTGCATTCAAAGTCACTCCAGGAAATTTGGCCAACATCAAAGGAAATCACTGCGTAATCGGGTTCAACGCGCCTGTGGACTTCGACATCTCTGATCTCAACGCGTCAAATACAAAATCTCTTGGTTGTCCTCGCCTTCGTCGTCGTCATTGCTGGTATCCTTTCACTGGTTGATTGCTGGAAAAGACCGCGTGGAATGTCAGTGTTGCATGCTGAGAGGAGGCGCCTTTCAATAGTTGAACAGTGAGAATTGGTAGAATCTTGGTATCATTTTTTAGCGCTCTTCACAACACAAATTTCAGCGACCTGCACAAAATAATATCTTCTCCAATCTGTTGTCGGTGAAACCCACGCCTTTCCACTATATGCGATAGCTTGGTAATTGATTCCATAAAAAAAAACGTTATTATTATTTTTAAATGCTTTAAAAATACAATATTTTAGTTAAGGTTGGTGTGGGTAAATGCATAAAATATATTCTTTATACCATTAAGAATATTTTGGAAGTATTAAAGATTCTTGTATTTTTTTTTTAAAGGGAGGACTTCACTAGTTCAAGGGGGGCACATTCTTGATTTTTGTATAAAATGATCAAATTTCAAAAGTTTTGATTGTAAACTTTAAGTTAAGAGTTGAGAAGATTTGAGTGAAATACTCTTTCAAACTCTTTTTCGAATGAGATTTTTAAAGGGTCAAGGCTAAGCCCTTAAAAGCGCTTTTTTTGCGTGGATTGTGTACTCTTCGTATTGATGCCTTATGTTTCTCTTTTTGGAGTTTTTTGGATTATTCACAGAATCATATAAGTTAGATGGACCCATGAATTAAAAATCTTGGAGTTGGCACATGCAGAACACTTTGATCTATAATGAATTATGGCGTGATATTTGTGATGGTGATACTGTTCCAACTAAGCCAATTGACGCTACTTATTTAGCTAAATGGCATTTGAAAGATGAAAAGTCACTTGCTTTGCTGCACTCTTCTGTAACTGAACACATGTTTGTTCATATTGAGAATTCCAAAGATGCATGGTCTGCTCGGAATACGTTCAAGAATCTTTTTACTCCTCTTGCATCTCATAGAGTTGATATACAAATGATATTTCTTAAACAAAGATTGGATGATAAAGGTGATGTATTAGAATACATTTCAAGAATTAAGAACATTCATCAGGAAATCATCAAAGGCGGTTTTCCTAAACTTGAAGATAGTTTTCTAGTCTCCATTGTGATAAATGGCTTGCCTCAATATTATAAGCATTTTCTTGAGACTTTGAAAATAAATGATAAATTATCAAATGTGACTTTTGATTCACTTAGTGAATCACTGGCTCAACATAGTAAATCTTTTGGAAAACAAAAATAATTAGGAGAATATCTTCTTTTCACTAAATCTGAAAGTTCTAAAGGAAGAGGAAAATCCAATTTTGGAAATTTTCAGAATCAGTCTTCTAATCGAGGTCGTGGCAGAGGTCGCAGTCATGGTAGAGGTGAATTCATTTCAACTAAATTCAATGATTATTGTCGAAACAATGGAATACAGAGGCAAATAACAAATTCCTATACTCCACAATAGAATAGAGTTATTGAAAGGATGAACATAACTCTCATGGGCATGGTGATATCTATGATGCAGTTTAAAGGGTTGAGCACAAAATATTGGGCTGAAGCAGTCCATACTGCAGTTTATCTCATAAATCGATCACCTACATCAGATTTAGATGGACAAACACCTTATGAAGCTTGGTGCAGTTTTAAACCCAAGGTAAATCATCTTATGGTTTTTGGCTCAACATTTTATGCTTTAGTTCCTAAGGAAAAGAGGACTAAATTAGAAAACCAAAGTATGAAGTGTACTTTCATTGGATACTCTGATTAAAAGAAAGGGTATAGGTTGCTCTCAGATGGAAAATTCATTGTCAGTAGAGATGTAACTTTTGATGAAACTAAAAGTAACAATTTAGATGAGATTAATCATCTCCTTAGTCGTTTAGAGAAGAAAAACACTAAGGATAAAGGTAAGAAGAATAAGTCAAAACAAACATTTTGGTTTGAAAAATACTTTGTTTCTCCAGAAGACATCTCTTTATCAAAAAGATCTTCTGATTCATCTGATAATGAAACTACAAAAGACTCTTCTGATACTAAATCTTCTCCAACCTCAGATATTTCAGATGAAAAAAGAGCCTCATTTTTTGAAAATCCTCTTTTCAATAATAATGGTGATTCAGATCCACAATCCCCTCAACATAAGAAACCAAAGTGGGCCGAACAACTTCTCAAATATGTTCATTCAGATGAAATTAACAAAAAAAGAACTAGGGGATCTTCAAGAGCAGAAGCAAATCTTGCTCATGCTTCCACTAGACCTACTTCTTTTGCTGAAGCAACTGGACATAAAGAATGGCATGAAGCAATGATTAATGAATATGATTCAGTACTTGCAAATGGGACTTGGAACTTAGTTGATTGTCCACATGATGTTAATCCCATTGTTTGTAAATGGGTTTATCGACTAAAGTACAAGCCCAATGGTAAAATTGACAAGTACAAAGCAAGACTTGTTGCTAAAGGTTTTTCTCAACAGGAAGGAATTGATTATGAAGAAACTTTTGCACCCACATCTAAATGGAATACTATCAGAATGGTTATCAATTTGACTGCACATAATGGTTGGAAATTACATCAAATGGATGTCAAAAGTGCTTTCTTGAATGGTGATCTAAAGGAATATATTTTCATGACTCAACCACAAGGGTTTGAAGCTAAAGGACAAGAACTTAAAGTTTGCAAAATTTTGAAGGCTTTATATGGCTTGAAACAAGCTCCTCGAGCTTGGTATGCAAAAATGGATGAGTACCTATGAAATGTGGGTTTTCATCGAAGTGAATCAGATGATACATTGTATTTTCGAATGCAAGATAAGCACATGGTGATACTTGTACTCTATGTTGATGACTTAATCATAACAGGAAATAATGAAGCTCACATCAAACAGGTTAATGAAGAACTTAAAGCAGGGTTCAAAATGACTAATTTAGGGACACTTCATTATTATCTTGGAGTTGAAGTATCTCAACATCCTAACCAAATATTCCTTAGTCAAACTAAGTATGCCATTGAATTGTTAAAGAAGTTTGGCATGGAAGATTGTAAACCTTCTCTTACCCCCATGAAGCATAAATTGAAGCTTTCAAAATTTGAATGGGGGGAAATGGTAAATAATACAAAGTACAGGAAATTGGTTGGAAGTCTCATTTATTTGAAAAATACTCAACAATATTTGTCATATTCAGTCAATATACTTTCAAGGTTTATGCAGGAACGAAGGGAAAGTCAATGGAACTCAGCAAAAAGGGTACTAAGATACATTCAAGGTACAAAAGATTTTGGTCTTCTCTACAAAAGGAATTTTTTTTTTACACTTGTTGGATATTTAGATGTTGATTTTGCAGGTGACATTGATGATAGAACACCCACTTCAGGTTATTTAATGAATATGGGTTCAACAATGGTATCTTGGAATTGCAAAAAATAGACAACAATTGCCAATTCTTCAGCAGAGGCATAGTACATATCAGCTTGGGAAGCAGCATGTGAGATTGTATGGCTACGTAAAATTTTACAGGATCTTGGTGAAGCTCAGAAATCACCAACTACTTTATTGATCGATGATCAATCAACAATAAATATGGCCAAGAATCCATTATTTCATTCAAATACTAAACATGTCGACACCAAGTACCACTTCATCAGATCGCTCATCATCAAAGCCATTATCAAGCCCGAGTTATGTCCGTCTGAAGATCAAACTTCAGATATTTTTACCAAACCTCTTGGTAGAATAAAGTTCACTAAGTTCAGAGATGAACTTGGTATTTGTAAAAATGAACTTTCATATTAAAGGGGGGATTGTTAGCCTCATAATGCTAAAGTTCTATAGTCTAATTATTTTCTAGATTAAATGTTTTTAGAAAATTAGTTTATTCTAGTTTGTTAGGATAATGACACCTAGATTCTATGTAAAGGACACCTATCATACTCATGTGATTATGTGATTGGTTGTTCTCCTATATTTTAGTTTAGAGTTGAGCTATATAAACTAGCTCCTTCTTCAAGTGATGTTAAAGTAGATTATGAGTTCTCACTTCAGATTGTAATCATTGTTTTCTTATTAATAAAATTATGTGTCTGAGGACACTTTGTCAACACCAATAACATTTAATATGAACAATATACATAAGAAATGAACAATAAGCAACAATACATAAACATAATACACCAATAATTTATGTGGAAACCCAATGTGGGAGAAAACCACATAATTCTTTTCTAATATTGTCAAAAGAAGTACATTCATAGGAAGCACCAACTTCATTTTTTTCCAGACGTAACTGGAAGGAGGCTACAACCCTCTGGTTTCTCAGGCTCCAACCCGAAGGAAGCTAAAATTCCTTGATTCTTTGGCTCCAACCCCCTATGTTCTCTAGGTACAAAAGAAAGGTGGCTACAACCACCTATCCTTGCCCTGTCCAACCGCCCTAAAATATAAGTGCCAAATAAATGATACTACCACTGTCACTGTGAATCTATCCTTGTAAAACTTGTCACTGTAAAACCTGTACCAACAACCTATAAAAACCTGTGCCAATAACTTGTATCAACCTGTACCAACAAACTGTACCAATAATCTCCTCAACCAATAAGATCTGATCACATAGATCGCATACCCACTGTCACAAGTGTATAGCTCAAACCATGTATAGCTATGTCTCTCTAATCATGTGCCATACATAAACAAACAATTATAAACCAAGTGTAGTGAAACCTCACATCAACCAAGCATCAAACCCTTACTGTTATGCAACCTCAATATGTACTAATAACTTCAACAACACACCTCAACCAAAATCCCTCAAACATGTACCAAGAAATACAAGATATGCCTCAACAATATACCCAACAAAGTGTGCCAATGATAAAAAAAAAATATTCTAGCACTGTACCTCTGTAGATCTGTCTCATACAGTATGTACCATACAACCAATAGTTCCTCCAGGGAAAAGACTCAATCTCCTATGACCATATCCCACACAATCACCAATATCCAACTACAAAGAAGTATATAACATACCTTTTGATCTTATCGATAGATCTGTTGTACCTGAACACTATCACACTTCATGTAGCCTCTCTTTAGCCTTTGCGATTTGAACCATCCCTCATCCTTCAGATCTAATAGGGACTTGCGTGATGAAGCTGGATGTCTCGCAGAGCCTCGTGTGACAAGCTATAGGAAAACTGCGGGGATGCCTCGCGGGACGTTTACTATCCAACCCACAGGGATCACCCTAATCAAGGTTTTTTACGATCTTCCTGCTTCCTTCTGCAAGTAAGAAACTTTGTCATCACTCTTCCTTCACTACCTCAGACTTGCGCAACTTCATATGTATCAATGAGTACCCACAATAAACCTTTCAATAGATAGATATTCAATGTGCTCAATAGGTGCTAATGGGAGTCTCTTTCTCTTTCATTTATACTCTCCAAGTTCCTTCCTTTAGGGGTCATCTTCCTACTGTTTTACCCAACTTCCCTCTTTTAGGGCTAACCCACTTTCTTGTTGCAACTAATTTATTTTTAATTATTTTCTTATTTCAACAACTTTACCCATGATTAACTCCTAGTTACAACCACTTTGAATAGTAAACTTCTTAATGAATTTCTAGGAGCTTCTAGAATAATTGAATTCTTTAATGACCTTCTAGGGGCTTCTAGAATATTCATGAGGGTCCTCCAACTTCATTAAGCCATATCTACTCTACCATGAGGAACCATGTGACATACTACATATAACCATAAATGACATGAGTATTATCCATCTTTGATAGTCTTACCTACAAATTTACTGATCTTCATGTCTTTATTCCTCACACAAACTCAGGTTTCTTAACCACACTTCTGGGGATAGCGAAATTCGCTACCATAATTTCTTCAAGGGTTGACATCAATGAAAACCGACCCAATCTATCAACAATCTCCCCTTTGGCATTGATGGAAACACTCTGCACTCTGATGCAACAATGATGGCATAGCAATACTTTTTCTCATTCTCCCCCTGTGACCATCGCTCCTCCTATAATCATGACTCTGTTCCTTATCTTCATTTCCATCAATGCCTCTGATTACTCTCCCCCCCTTTGACATCAATTTCAAAGGGTATCTTCCCTTTGGGGCTACTCCCCTTGTCTAAATTCTACTTTGGACTACTCCCCCTATCTGAACTATCCTTTGGACTGCTCCCCCTATTTGAACTGTACTTATAATCACCGATGCTTCCTCATGTAAATCCATGACATATATGAAAAGCATTCAAAATTCACTATGGGGTAGAAACTATTCCAAGTTTCTGTCGAAGATACTCGAAGTCTTCCCTTGGAAGCAGTTAGGTGAAGATATTTGCGATCTGTTATTTTTTTACATACTCGACCCTGATGTTCTCTTCTACAATCCGTTCCCATAGAAAGTGAAAATTGATTGGAATATGTTTCATCTTGGAGTGCATCACTATATTCTTTGAAATATCGATGACACTAGTAGTGTTATAAAAAAGTATCAGAATGGGCTCATCATATTCAATATGTATATCCTTCAAGGTTTGTTTCATCCATAATACCTGGTTACAACATGTTGTTGCTGCAATATACTCTGCTTCTGCTGTAGATAAGGATACTGAATATTTTTCTTGCTTAACCAGGATACTAGACACTCACCCAAGTAGAAATCTGCTCCACTTGTACTTCGCATATCATCAATGCTACATGACCAATGTGCACCTGTGTAGGAAAAAAGAGATAGATCATTCCCTTTTGGATATCATAATCAAAATTATTCTATACCTTTTAGATATCTGAATATCCTCTTCACTTCCATAACATGTGATTCCTTTGGTGTTGCTTGAAAACTTGCAACTTTTCCAACTTCCTGCATCACATTCGGTTTAGAAGATATCACGTAGAGTAAATTTCCAATCATCAATTTGTATTGTCTTTGGTCTGCATCCTTTGAATCATCATCCTTAACTTGCAACTGGTCTGCATAGGAGTACTGAATGGTTTGAAATCTTCCATTCCAAAACTTTTTAGCATTTTTATGATATACTTAGTCTGAGAGATGAAGATACATGTGTTGTTATGACATATCTGTAGTCCCAAAAAGAAGGACAACTCTCCAAGAAATGACATCTCGAAATCATTTTGCATGTCTTTGGAAAATTTCTAACTCATCCTATCATCATCACTTCCAAAAATAATATCATCAACATAAACTTCAATTAATAGGATACTATCTTGATTTACCTTTATGTATAAATTGTTGTCTACATTTCCTTTCTTGAACCCTTGCTGTTGTTAGTATTTTTCCAGTATTGAATACCATGCTTTGGGGGCTTGTTTGAGACCATATAGGGCTTTCTTCAACATGAAAATACAATCTTCCTTCTCTGATAACTGAAATCCTTTAGGATGCTTGATGTAGACTTCTTCCTCAAGATCTCTGTTTAGGAATGTTGATTTCATGTCCATTTGATACACGTTAATATTCTTGGAACAATCATAAGCTAAGATCAGTCTGATTGCTTCCATTTTGGAAACTGGGGCAAAGGTCTCTTCAAAGTCTATACCTTCAACCTGAGCATATCCTTTACACACCAACCTTTCTTTTTTTCTGGTAACCTATCCTTCTGCATTCAATTTTTTTTCGAAGACCCACTTTGTGCTGATTACATTATTTTTTTTCGGCCTTGGAACTAGTTACCAAGTGTCATTATTTTCTATTTTATCTAACTCTTCATCCATAGCCTTGATCAATAATTCATCCTTGTTGGATTCTTCATAATTGCTTAGCTAAAATGTGTGTTGGGTTGTTATATTCTTTGCAGTGAAATTCTAGTCGAGGTGGATCGACAATAGGTCAAGAGTCAAGGTAGATCGAAAACAAGTTGAAGGTCGAGGTTAGTCGATTGGGTAAATTCGAAGTCGAAGGTCAAGGCAGTTCAACATGGTAAAGGAATCGACAACAAGTCGAAGAGGTTAGCCAAAAAGAGGTTGATAGGCAGGAATATGGCAACCCACTGAAGAACAAATGAAGGTCAATTGGTAGTTGACTGGTAATATGACTTGGAGTCGACTATAACAAAATCCCAAGATTCGTGGGATTTGTATCCCATGATCTGCATGGATCTGTAAACATTTTTGGGTGCTAAGTCTTTAAGTATTTTCCTATTGTAAATCCTATAAAGAGGATTGTTGTAAGGACGTAAAGGCTAATAATCAATGAATCGTAGGATAGTCATCTTTAGAGAAATATTTAGTTGTAGGTTGTTGGTCATGTAGATGTAAGTTGGATTGGCTACAAGGTTGTTCTTGCACATGAAAGAGGGTACAGTGTTGGTTGTGTCTTAGGTGTGGACCAAGATTAGACATGTAACCTTTTATTCAGATTGAATAAGACAACAAGAGAGCAAAACGCTCAAGGAATGTTGGTTTTTCCAGTTTGGGTTTCTAGGGTAAAATATCTGTGTACTGTGTGATTGCTTTGTCATTTACATTCTTGATTAAAGCCTTCTTCTCTTCTTCTAGTTTTAGTGTGGAAGTGTATCTCATTTCCTGACAAGTGGTATCAAAGCTTTGTTATGATTTGATGTGTGTATCAGATCTTGATTTACCATTCTTGAATCTAAGAGCTAAGACCCTAGGTATAGTAAGAGTTGTAAGTCATAAATTGTGTTAAAGATCATGGTAAAGAATGGAGAGCAGTTCAAGAATAGAGATAGAAAAATTCAATGGCCAAAATTTTGAGCTTTGGAAGCTTAAAATGGAATATCTTCTTGTAAATCGAGAACAATGGACAATGGTTTGTCCATGTATCTAGCCGACAGGCATGTCGATGAAATAATGGGAGAAACTTGAAAGAAGATCAAGAAGCATGATTAGGATTTGTCTTGCAGATTCAATATTGCTAAATGTCTCAGGTGAATATTCGGCCAAGAAACTGTGGGGCAAGATGGGAAGCTTATACCAGTCAAAATATATGGTAAATAAGTTGTTCCTCAGAAATAAATTGTACCTTTTGAGAATGAGAGATGGCAGTTCGATGATTGAGCCTTTTAATGTGTTTAATACCATTTTAATCCAATTATCGTATGTGGATATTAAAATCACTGAGGAGGAGAAGTTTATTAGCCTATTATTTTATTTTCTAGACTCCTGGGATAACTTAGTCATGGCTATAGGGAGTAATACAACCACACTAGTGCTAGAAGACATGGTTGCTTCTATTTTGTCAGAAGAAATGAGAAGAAAGAACATGGAAGGATCGACCAAATATACTTTAGTGGTGAGAGGTTGACTGGCTAAAAGAGATAAAGGAAAATTCTCCGGTAGAAAGTCTAAGAGGAAAGGTAGATCTAAATCCCTGGTTCAGTTGACAAGAAGATATTGGAAATGTGGTAAAGTTGGGAATTACAAAAAATATTGTAAGTCGAGGGTGATGGAAGTAAGTATGAGATTCGATGAGAAGCAATCAACTAAGAGAAAGACAACCCCAGATAAAGGAGGTGATGTGTACCTGGCATCGATCAATACACAATCAGATCAAGGTGTTTGGTTGATCAAATCAGGCACATCCTATCATATGACATGACATAGAGAATGGTTCTGCGAGTATGAACGGTATGATGGATGTGATGTGTTCTTGGGGGATGACTCGACAACCAAAATTGTCAAACGAGGAAGAGTTCGAATGATACTAAAGGATGGGAGGGTGAGATCGGAAGA
>CBVK0100485752.1:0-18224 GCA_900067695.1 Picea abies
TCTCCTTTGCCTCACCTGACACGGTGGCTGTTGTTTTATTACAGAAAAGCAAGGATGGGCTAGAGCAGCCTATTGCCTATTTCAGTCGAGCATTGAGGGATGCCGAAGTCAGATATGACAATATGGAGAAGCAGGCCTACGCATTGGTAAAGGACCTCAAGGCATTTAGAATTTATGTCCTACAATAAAAAAATCATAGCTTATGTCCCCTCGGCGGTGGTTAAATACATTCTCATTCAGCCTAACATAGATGGGAGGAGGAGAAAATGGATAGCTAAGATTATGGAATTCGGCCTGGAAATAAGGCCCACCAAATTGATAAAAGGTCAAGGATTAGCCAAGCTTTTGGCTGAAGCAAGCTACCAAGCTCTGAGGGTAAGTTTCATAAACGAATGTTCAGGAATTCAGCAGGGTCGGTCGTCTGAAAGAGACCCTCAAAGGGAGCCCCCATTGGCTCGATGTCCTTGGTCTTCCGATCTCACCTGAAAGAGACCCTCAAAGGGAGCCCCCATTGGCTCGATGTCCTTGGTATAGGGATGTCATATATTTTCTGCAAGACTTGCGGCCTCCAGATGACCTGCAAAGAAACAAAGCAAGAGCTCTGAAGCTCAAGGCAGTCAGATACTACCTGATTGATCAAGTGTTATATTGGAAAGACCCCCTGGGGGTGCTTTTAAAATGCATGAATTCCCAAGAGGTCGAAATGATCATGGCTGAATTTCACAGTGGCTGGTGTGGAGGGCACCATTCCTGGAAGGCCACAGCCCACAAAATTCTCAGAGCTGGGTACTATTGGCCCACCTTGTTCGTTGATGTCCATAGAGGAGTTAGAGCCTATATCCAATGTCAAAAATTTGCAGGAAAGCAACAACTCAAGTCCTTGTCGCTAAATCCTGTGGTTCTTTCAGGACCTTTCCAGCAGTGGGGCCTAGATTTCATTGGAGAAATTCACCCTGCTTCCAGTGGGCAGCACAGATGGATCCTGACTGCTACCAATTTCTTTACCAAGTGGATCGAAGCTATCCCTACTAGGAGTGCTTCCCACACGGTAATCATTGGGTTCCTGGAAGACCTCATCACAAGATTCGGTTTCCCAAGTAAAATTGTCACTGATAACACAACTTCTTTCGGGTCTGAGCCATTAGCCAAGTTCTGTGAGTAGTTCAAAATCAATCTAGTTCACTCCACTCCATATTATCCATAGGGAAACGGTTTAGCAGAATCCTCCAACAAAAGTCTGATAAGGATCATCAAAAGATTGTTGGAAGACAACAAGAAGGCCTGGCATTCAAGACTAAAGTTTGCTCTGTGGGCCGATCGAGTAGCCACGAAGAGGTCTATCGACATCTCTCCTTTCCAATTAGTCTATGGAGCAGAGGATGTTTTCCCCTCTCATTTAGCCATTCCTGTAGCAAAGTTCCTCCAAGACCATCAGGAGGAGCCTAACGACATGATCAGAAGGATTCATCAGCTAGTGGAAGTCCAACAGGTCAGGGAGCAGGTAGTGGACAGGATTTAGGACCATCAGCAAAGAATTAAACAGGTTTTTGATAAGAAGGCCAAAAAGGAAGGATTTCAGACAGGAGACCTGGTGATGAAATGGGATGCTCCTAAGCAAGACAAGGGAAAACACGGAAAATTTGAAGCCTTGTGGATCGGGCCATTCAAAATCTCTGAGGTTTTTTCAAATAACACATATCGGTTGTAGGATTTGGAGGGCGAAGAAATTTTCGGCGGCCCAGTGAATGGGCATTTTCTTAAAAAATATTTTATCTGAGCCATCCATGGCTCCCATGTTTTGTAAATATTGTCCTTTCTGTTCTTTGTTTTACTTTTATTGTTTCGGCTTAGTAAATGACTCCATAGCCCAACAACAAGGCACTGGAACTGCAAATGAGTCCTTAGAGCATCACGGGGACGACTCTATCCCCCATGGAGCCTAATGTTAGTAACATTTCTTGTCCGAGGTGCAAGGGGCCTTCTGGTCAGCGAGTCGCATGAGGAGCGCCCGAGCACAATGCAGAAAGATTCATTTCAGCCCCCCCCAAGCGAGTGGGAAAAGTTTTGTCTTCAATGACCGAGATCCATCTACAAAGCTGATCGATGACCATCAGGATTTCGGGGCTGCCAAGTTGCTCAAGATTTAGTGCAAGATCTTGTCACATCGGCTTTCGGTAATTGCAAGTTCAAGTGGTAAAGGTTTCATGTCACCTTTTATCACAAAGCCCCGAACCCCAAAGCGCCGAAAGTGCCCAGGAGCTGGGACCCACAGCAGCGTTGGGTGAATTTGGGACCGTCTGTTTTCAAGGATGCATGGCGCCCAATTGAGCTCTCTTGGCAGTTCACTCGTCATGATTTTGAAGAGGAAAGGTCCTGTTCCTTTCTCCCCCATGATCCCCCAAGCGCTGACAGCGCTTTGAAATTAAACTCAGGATCATAGCCTATGGTCACCAAGGAGGAAAGGAGTTGTGCGTAAAGGGGCCAAAGGTGTCGGGTTTGATCACCAAAAGGATCATTGTGGTCTCCAGGCTCCGACTGGTGAGACCTTGATCTTGGTTTTCACTCGGAATAAATGAGGATGTGATTGAGTGGTTGAGACCTCCTGTCATTCATTAAGTTTGGGGTATGGAGGGGCTGGCGAGCAGTCCACTCGAGAATGTCCCGTGTACCCAATTTTTCAGAGTGAGGCCATGCTGAACTCTTGGTCGGATGGAGAAGGTCTGTGCACGCTAGCCCGACTCTTAATGACCCAGCTACTCCTCTTACGGGGGCCATACGTAGATGAGGTGAGGTCCAACAATGATTACTCGTCCCATTTTTGGCTGAAGAGGCACCAAGCCTGGAAGGACTGAATAGGTCGCCGCTAAGCGAATTTTCTGAGTGTATAGACTCAGTAATTGTATTTTTGTAGAGATCGATGGTTGAGAAAGACTCCCAGTTGTAAAAACTTTAATGAAGAATTGTGTTCTGGTTATTTTTCTGGACTCTTGAGACTTCTTGCCTGATGAATGTCAGTTTCTTTCATATCTCTGTGTATACTATATTAGAGCAGCTCGGAATTGGAGGATCCAGTCGAGTTGTGACTATTATAGGATGATGTATGTTGGATCACTGTAACAGTTGTATTGTTCTAAACAGTCTCTGTGAATTTCTCAGCACTGAACGATTTGGAATTGGAGGATCCAGTCAAGTATTCCCTTTAGTTTCTTGAAGCCCTGAACCAAGCGGATCTTGTTTTCAGAGTTTTTCCTCTACGAGCTACCAAAAGGCCTATTGCCTAAGATAGTTTTTCCATTCTTCTCCCAAGTCTTCGACCTGCCCATCTTTAAATCAATTTCCTGACTGAAGTTGGGTCAAGACCTCCTTTGTTCCTTATTATCAGAAACAGTTCCTATTTTGAAGCGATACCTGTTCGAGTCTCTACCCATTTGTTCGCCCACCTATCAAACCGTGACATAAAAACTGATGGGCGTTGGGCTCTGCTTCTGCAAGCAATCCAGGAGTGACTTCCAGCGCTAACACCAACCAAGTTGTTGATTGCATCAGCCGACCTCCAACCATGACACTCACCACAATGCTATAATCTTGCGGCCACGAAACCTCTAGATGGCCCCACCTTTATGAGACATACCTTGACTTTGTCACCACATACCAAATGTTGGGCGCAAACTCAATTGTCGCTAATTTCCATTTTCAGGACGGGTTGTTGTGTTGTCTGGGCCATCTTTGTGTTCCATCAAGTGGGTGAGCAAAGCTTATTTGGGAAGCTCACTACAGTCAGGTGGCCCGACACTTCGACATCGAAAAGACAATGACAGTCCTGCATAAACATTTCTACTGACCGAAACTTTGACAGGATGTCAGCAAGTATATTAGGTCTTGCACCCCCTGCGCTATTTCCAAACCGACCACTAAGAAAAAGGGCATGTACACCCCTCTACCTACTCTTGACAGACCATGGGAATCCATCTCAATAGACTACATGTTGGGCCTTCTGTCCACCTAGAGCGGAAATGACTGTGTTTGTGTGGTTGTTGATTGCTTTTCCAAGATGGTGATTTTGGTCGCCTACAAGAAGAGCATCACAATAGAGGCCACTACCAAGCTCTTCTTTGAACAAGTATGGGTATATTTTGGAATCCCAAAAACCATTCTCTCATATCGGGACAGCTGGTTCCTCAACACATTCTAGTCGAGCCTCTGGTCACTGATGGAAACCAAGATCACCAAATCCACTATCTTCCACCCCCAGACAGATGACCAAACTGAGGTCGTCAATCGGATGATCGTGCATATCTTGTGCATGTAAAATTCCAAGAACCCCTGCACATGGGATGAGAGTCTTCCCTATGTCCATCATAGCTACAACATAGCCCTACATAGCTCAACTAGCCACAACCCCTTTTAGGTGGGGTTGGGATTCCAACCATTGGGCCCCATGGATGTTGCACTACCCCTAGCGGCCACCTCAGCCGACTCATCCCTTGCTCCACTTGAAGCTGAAAAAGCCACCTAGTTCATTGAGTGGATCTAGCACATCCGCCAATAGGTTCAAGATATTTTACAGAATTCCAATGCAAAATACAAGTAGCGCCATGATCAACACCCGGTGCCACATAATTTTCAGGTGGGAGACAAATTTTGGTTGCACTTGTAGAAAGAACGCCTTACAGGGCCCCATCGTAAGCTTTGCCCACTCTGTTATGGGCCGTACACCATCACCAAGGTTTTGGGTGACAATGCTTTTTATCTCAACATTCCCCCTTTCCTTGGCCTACACCCAGTATTCAACGTGGCTCTCCTTCGACCATATTTCTCACCATTATTGGACACCTCAAAGATAGCAGAGAAGTTGAAACCAATAGAGCTCAACCCTGACTGCATGCAATAGGCATCCAGTGATCAGATTGTGGACACAAAGGTCAAGGTCAATCAACATCAAAGGATCCATCTTTATTGAGTTGTCAAAGCAGGGCAACTCCTGCACCAAGGCAAGGGGCTCACTTGGGGCCAAATTCAACAGAAATGTCCTCATCTTATGGGGGAACTCAATGCAATGGATACCATTTATTCCTAAGGGGGGAGGATTGATCCATATGGATTTCATTGGCTTCCCACCTATTCCAACTGGTTCATTTTGGAAGTTTTCTAGTTTGACATTTTTTTCCTAGTTTTCGGGTCCTCGACTTCCGGGGCCGTTTTGAGGCCCTAAACAACGTTTTTAGGTCTTGCCACAACAAGATGGCAAACAGAGTTAGAGTTTTGATGGAAACATGTGTATTCCTAGGATAGACCTTTCCAACAGTCTATCATGTGGCTAAAACGAATATCGTATGCAAAAGTTACAACCCTAGGAAGTTGATGTACTAGCTTACCCCAACGGGGCCCACATGACTTTTGGCGCTTCATCTCCAAAGGTTAGTTTTTTGGATGTCTAGGGTTTTGGAATTCATGTTTATTGTAAAAATGCCTTCAGAGCCTCATTGTTATCATCTTCTTGCGAATAGATCAACCTTCACATCTCTTCTCAGAGATAAGCCGCCACCATTTCAGCAAGCTTGTTTTTCGCTGCATTTTATGGTTTCAACTTATTTCCTTATTGAATAGAAACCAATTTTATTTTATCTTTGTTATTATGTGTTAAACATCTTTTAATAATCTGTATTCATTTCGTTCTGCTCATAAAATCCATATCACTAGTATTATTGGATTATGAATTAATAAAATCTACAGCCATCAGGGCTGTAGCGAATCACTCTATATATTCAATTTTAACTTGCATTTCAACCGTGGAAATTTGTGTGTAAGGCATTACTATCATTCTACTACTTATTGGTGAATTTTTTGTCAGATTACTTGCTTATTCTTGTGGCTGAAACTTGTTGTTGTAGAAAATATTTGCTACAACCACTTGGTTGTTATAATATCTCTGCAATAGCATCTTTGAATAGACCCATATTGTTGCTAGAGTCTTTCTCTATCTCACTTGAGTTGTACTAGTCATTTCTAGCTTATCTCTTGCATCTTTAACTATACTTTTAGTGAATTATTTAGAAGCTTTGATTATCATTGTTTACTATTGCTATATAGGAAAACAAGCTTCACTTGCTTGTCCATTGGATATTAAGGCTTGTATACTTGTTTTTGCTTGTGTCTTAGGCAGGTACAACAATCTTCTGCAGGTACACTACTTCTTGGAAACCTTCCTTCTTCAACAAGACTTCATCCCAATCCTTCCATCTCTCCACAACTTGACCTATAGGGGATTCACTTTCATAACCTCACTTTCCATCTCATTTTCCCCCTAGGGTCACCTGAGATTAACTCCTTGTGTTGTATTTATCCTTCATTAAAGAAAGAAGAGGGTTTATCTAAGGTGACTGTGGGTAGACTCTCCCACAATTATTGCCATCTCATGGATTGGGTTGAGATTTTCCCAACCTGCAAATTGTGCGACAATAATATGCAGAACCATACTCCAAGTGTGATGATCGAATTGTAAAAGGGGTTTTTGTTATACCTCTGGATACTATGTATTTGTCTAGAAAAAAATTCTACCAACAACAAAATGCTAATCCCAGTATTGATATGCCTTCCAACAACGATGACATGGACACCTATTTTCTTCATATAGTTGTGATCAACCATTCAAAGCACATTTCAATGAAAGATAAGTCGTATGATATGATAAATACATTGTAGGTCGAAGAGGAGAGTGCATGTGAGGATCCTCGGTCTCAAGGTAATCTAGATGATGGTGCCTTTATATAAAATCTATTTTTTTGTCTTCGCTAGTGAACTAGTGATCATCTTTTGTGGCTTGATCCCAAAGGTTTGTTGCCACATTGATGTGGATGACCATGCATGCCCAAGTAACATAAATCATGGGAGCACCATGTCTTATCTTAGGTCACAAGAACTGGGATAATTTCTCGACGAACCTTTGTGACCCTATATTAGCCAATAAGGAATCACCATGTGCAGAGCTACATCCTCAATCTAGTGACGAAGGATCATTATTACATGAAATTGGAGACTCTGGACAAGATCTGGACCACTAAAAAATCATTGGTGATTCTCCTCATATAGTACTGGAGCCAGTGAACACCTTATGGCACAACATCAGGATATGAAAGAGATTTGGTCATCAGTGCCTAACATATTTGATACTATAATTCGAACTCATGCACTTGCAATAGATTCTCACAATGAATTGAAAGCAACTAAAATTCAGAAGTATTTACCTTTTGCATGACCTTGGTTTGGTCAAAATTCTATTTGCAACCAATTCTGCCAAGTAGTGACCAAAACAATGAATATGTTGTCTCAAAAAATGTTTTTAGATTTGTTCTCTAACCCTAATCTATTTATTGTGGTGGCATAAGCTAATACCACTCAGGGTTTTTTGACCATCAAGGGAGGTAATCATTATTGCTTGAAATTTGGGGAATAACCCCACTATGGGCTGCAACATTTAACAAGTAAATTTTTCCTTGATATAAGTCAAATTGATAGTGTTGTGCAAAGGAAATTAACATGGATACAATCCTCGATGACAACAAGTTGTATTATTCCATAAGTTCATAGAATTAATTTTTTTAATAAAGACTTGTCAGGTGTACTCTTTTTAATTTTTTTTATTATGAACACGATTGGTGGCTTATCAGTAGTTATGGAAGCTTGTTTTTCATTTGGGACAGCCCCCTCCTATGATAGGAACACAACCACCCAACACAGTTCTTTAAGTAGATTTTCATCAGTAGGGGTTTAAACAGTAATATCTATTCTCATATGACTATGATGGGTGGTCTAATAACAAGTTTTGGAGCCAATGTTTCACTGAGACAAACACAGAAATTGGCAATGTGAGGTTTCATGTCTTTGGAATTCATTTTAGTAGGATACCACAGTTGATTGATGAAGATAATACTTTGTTTGCAATGTAAAAATGCATATGTCCTATACCCCATATCTTTGCAACAAATCTTCAGTAACAATAATGTCTTGATAGTGATAGTATCACCTTATTGGACCAATGTTTTACCAAGGATAGGGTCAATGATCATATCTTGTGAAAAACATTTAGCCTTCTACTACAGACTTCAAGCCAAATTTGAAGCAACAAGTGTTTGATCAACATTTTGTGCTTTCATATATCAACACAGGAATAGTTTTAGAGTTGGTAGCAGGGCAGAGGGACATTTTATGGCTTGACAATAGATATAACAACCCTCTTTAGTATTGGATACACAAGGATTTTAGTATCTTTTATCAACATCTATATATGCTAGAAGATATTTTTGACTCGCGGGTACTTAGTTTCATTTTTATCCCAACAGTGATGCAAATTCCATCCTACAAGCATTTGCATTTCATTATTTCCTTATTTTGCAAAATGGCTAAACACAGAGGAAGAATACATGATATTGATGAAGTGTTGAGGTGGCTACATTGGCTCATTGATTTCATCTAGTACACATCTTTCACATGCTACAATAGGGTAGGAAACGAATAAGCTACTTTGAGCACTCGAGTAGCATGAATAAGATCTTTTGAGAATTAATCTTGATTTCATCTATCATAAGTATTGATGCCTTGTACCTTGCTCTATAAAACCCATATTTTGATGTAGTATGATGTGGATTTCATTCACTCTTAGGAAGAGAACATGTCCCCAAGTAGGAGCCAATTTTACCCCTTATTTTGCATAGGGGTATCCCTAATGAAATTTATTCACTATCCTAGTTATATTCAACACTAAGCCATGGATATTTGGGGTACTCACTTGTTTGGCTTAATGGATTATGATGAGATAGAGGATTTTATGACATATGGAAATTTGATCGTGTGATGTGATATAGTCCCTTTGATGAGGCATCCTAGGGTTTGGGCATGGCCTTGGATTCATCCAGGATTTTGGGCATCTTCATAGTTCCCAAGGCACCTTCACGTTTCTTGAGGTAATTCATGGTTCCCAAGGCATTGATCAAAACAATTTAGAGCTATTTTTTGTTCACCGGAATTTTTCATGTCATGCCACATCCTAGATTTTGGATCTCTCACCTTGTTTGCACATTTTGAGGCATGTGTCACCTAATTTGGGGGGACATCCTCCTTGGAAGTTGCATTTGGGGCTTCTATGTGGCACGCGTGGGCTTGTTGGAGCTCTCCCATGACTTAAGGAAGTAATTGACACATTTTGAGGAGGATTACTACACCTTAAATATTTCACACATGACTTTTGGAGATGATTTTGAGGGGCCGCCCCCTTTTTGAGGGTTTTACTCATGATTTTGGAGGACCTTTTCACCTTGGTGACCTAACGTCCACCTTGGAGGAGACTTAGGAGGGTTTACTTGCATGCTTTAAGGATATTGGTTGAATATATACCCATTTGGAGGCATTTGGAGGCTATATGTTGGACATTTGAATCACCTTCTTCCCTTGTTGATGGAGATGTCCCTCTTTATTGGGAATTTTTCATTTGGATTATTGTACATGTGGCTTGACCACCCCATATTTTATGTATTTTTGACTAGATAGTTGGAGGAAAATATCAGTCTTTCCCTCTCTAGGCTAGATCTAAGGATATCACATGAGATATTGTTATTTTATTGTAAATGAAGATGAGCAACACTTTATATAAAGAGGTGCCCTTTATCATTATTGCTCATGGTTGGATTTTTGGAGCTTAATTGACATATATTTCTTGGAGCATATGGTTGTGTAAAGGTTTCTTTCTTTGTGGATGAATTTTTTCAATTCTTGAAGCTTCTCTATCTTTACTCTTATTTGGTGCATAAGGATTAATGGTTAAATGCTCAAGTCTTCTACAAGTTAACTAGATCAATCCATTTGAAGGGTAAAATCTACCACTATGAAGGAAAACATTCTAGAGTAATTCCTTCCTTCTTCATTTGTTGGATTGGTTAGTGCTCAATTCCTTGCTTTGCTTTTCCTTTAGATCCATAGCAATGAGTATTGAGTAAGTTCATCAAGTCATAGTTGATCATGTTGGTGAAGGCTATTCCTATTAGGATCCCTTCTTCTTGAATCTTGATCTCCATTGTTAAACTTGATTGGGTGAGGGATTAATCTTCCTCTTTGGTTCTAATTTCGTGTTCCTAATCCTTGAATGAAATAGACCAGCTCTGAAGAGGGTTTCTTCTTGACCTCATAATCCATTTGATTCACCTTGAATCCATTTTCCTTCTTCAATTTGGCATTCATTTCTACTTCCTTCCATATTCTATTTTAAAACACCAAAACTTTGTTTTACTAAGGCCACTCTCCACCTTGTGCCTTATTGCTTGGTCTTAGTAATACTACTAGGGATACCCATGTTAGCTAGAGGATAACAGACTAAAGTGAAGAGGATATGTTATTGAGGTGACGGTGGTAACCGTCCTAATAATTGCTTCTTTATTTGTACCTTGTGGATTAGGGATTTTACCACTAAGTACAATTTGAGCAGTAACACCACTTACATACATGATGAGGGAAAATGTTAATAGATTTCGATATAAAAATTTTCTCCTATTTGAAAAAATCAATTAACATTAAAAAAAAGTTGATGAAACATCAATTTAAACAATAAATTTTATTTTTTAAAGTATTAATAAATGACATCATAAAATATGACATATATATCATTAAATTGTATCTGGACATGAACTCATATGCCCATGTCATATGCCTCCAAAGAAGAATATGAAACAACCAACTCTTACAATAAAATATTCAATGAAAATAATTAAGACTTATAAACTTAAATGCCTTGCCTCAAAATAGATAAAGCGTATTTCCATGGATTATGAAACAACCAACACTTGTAATAAAAAATTTAATCAAAATTATTTTCAAAGAGGCTTTGAAAGATTAATTGCATTTCCTTCAAATCCTCTTTCCATGAATCATGATGCTTCCTAAACCCATTTTCATTTCAAAATAAGTTTAGATATCAATGTAGGTCATGGCATTTAGGAAAAATATAATGAGATAAGCAGACTTTGCAAAAAGCTAACAATTGAACTTCAAAATGTATCCAAATCCCACATAGTTTAAATAACACCATATTTAGATATTTCCAAACAAGAATATTTAAGAGAGATTCCACAACATGATAATGCATCATCTACAATAAAATGGGGAAAATGTGTGTTATACAAATATTACTTTTTATCCCTATTTTGTGGATAACTAAGGAGATTATGTCTCGAGGCCCTCGGGTTGTAGATATAGAGTGTCGAGAGACTACATGACCAGCAGTACCCTTTGCACAAATGGAAAACCCACTCACCACCATAGATGGTCACATATTTGTAGATGGCATCCATCGCACCAACTAGCTTTCGAAAGGCAGTGAGCCTTTCTCCATGAGGTACAAGTCAGCATTATGGTGAGCATCATTTCAATATTTAAGCCATTATGTTGTATCTTAGTTTACTCTAGATTTCATGATATATGCTTGGACACTATGCATTTTTATCTACTTCACCTTGGTGGTTGACATTGTGCCCTAGTAAGTGGTTTTCCTTGGGGATGGGTTTGCTACTAGGAACTCCCTTAAAAATTCATCATATTGTTCCCAATCATACTTAATTCCCCTCCATTTCCTTATCTCTTGGGATTTTAGCGTGTATTGACCCAAGAAGGGGTTGTCCCTCATTCTATGGGAAGAAGGGTTTGAAGGCCTAGAGGGGTTGATGTTGGGTAAAAGATAAAAGCCTTGTATAATCCTTCCAGATGTTTTGCCCAGGAATCACCCAAGAAAGCAATGAAACACTTATCTTTGAATAAAGAGGACCCAAAATATAATAAAGAATGCTTAAAAGGTTTTTTGAAGGATAGGAGGTCTCATCATGAGCTGACCTATCATCTCCATGAATATCTAGTGGTATGAAATTGCCATCATCTAGTCACCAAACCAGGGCAATGGCTCTTAATTGCATGGCTGTGAGAAAGGGGGTCTCATCATGAGCCAGCCTTCTCACTTCCACTAGGTGTTTGTGGGTGAAATTGCCATCATCTAATCACCATGCCAAGGTAGTGACCTTCAACCTCTCCTTATGCTATATTGAAAGAAAATAAAAGGAAATTGATGGTCCTGGAAAATTTGCATTGTGGACGAAGGTACCACACACCCTCTACAAAGGCACCCATGAATGAGACACTATGACCCCTTGTATGTCATGAGCTCTATTCTCACCGATTCTTGACCCAAACCACTTCATCAACCTTACATGGCTTAGAGGGGGATCTCTTGGAAACTCTCCTTGACCTAGGGCAAGATCTACCCAATAGGACACCTCGTCATCCCTCCCATACTCGAGCTTGACAATTTGCATAATGTATTTGAGAAATTAATTGTTTGATATAGTGATCTTTGATGCACATGATTATATGGATTATTTATTGATTTCATTCATTTATCATGATGTTATGACTTGATATCCTTGGAGGGCATGCTCATTTATCTTTGCAGGACCTAGTTGGTGGACAGTTTTGGGAGAACAAGCCTAGCTTGGGCTTCCATGGGGCTACAAGCCCATAAGTTGGATGCCAAGGGCCCGCATGCTAGATGAGAAAGATCAGACTTGGAATTCCTTGAATATGACCTAGACGACATATCCTAGCCCCCACATGCCAAACGTTTTGCCTAGGAGAGGCAAAACGTCACTCCTAGAGGCATGACATCACCTAGGGAGGTTAGGGATTGGTGGTGAGGTGACATGCATTGGAACTTGGACGTTTTGAAGGGGCTTGAGCCTTCATCATGAAGGAATATGTTGGATTCTTGACATGTGGCTTTGGGAAGCCTCTCTACTCCTCTCCATCACCAACAACCTCCTCCAAATGCCAAAATGTCCCCTAAAGGGGAGATGTCCTACTAAAATTAGGGTTTTATTTGTGCAAAAGTGAAACTTTAATGAATTGTTTAATATTACTTTGTTAAAGGGAGAAAGATTAGGGTTTTTGACCCCTAGTCTTGTGGTTTACCCCTTAATTTATGGACAAGTCACCTTAGTGACATTTTGTATAAATAAGAGATCATAAGATCTCATTTGGCAATAACTCTCCCTCATTGTGAGAAGTATTGGTCTGAAATTTTAGCTATCTTTGGCTCTATTTGTATCTTGTGCACTTGTTTATGGATATATTTATGAATGGTTGATGGAGGAGTGAGTTGCTAGCCTTGGATGGATATTTTCTAGCTTTTATGGTGGATTATCTTGGCATCTTTCTTGATTTTGGTATGATAGTTTAGTCTTATGCTATCATTCTTTTCAAGTCAAGGATTGTTGTGATAGGAGCTAGGTGGGAAGTATAAGGGCATACACCCCCACCATAGTCTTCATCATTTTATGCTTCATCTTATTGATTAAACAAGGGTTTGTTAAGAGAAGTATAAGGGAATAAACCCTCTTAGCTTAAACCCTAGCTAGAGAAACTTGACTTGGGAAGTAAAAGGGATTACACCCCCAAGGAGGTAGCTTCTCTAGCTCTTTCCTTTATTTGAATCCATTAACCCAATAGTTAAGGCACTAGTCATACATTTTTTGCATTGGAGATATAAAATCATTTCCTTGGGAAACACAAATTTTTATCTTTTGAAAGGTTTCTCACTTGAAGTTGGTTTTCCTCATTGAGAGGAGTCTTCCCCTACTAGGGTGTCCCCTCTCTCCCACTACTTTAATTGGTGTTACAAAATTTAACCTACATCCATTAGGGCTGCATAACCCTAGCTACTAACACTTTCTTAACTCCTAAACTAACCCTAGACTATCTCTCTAACTTCACTCACCTAGTCTACTAACTAGGGCGCACCTTTTGGGATATGTCTGAGCACTTTTCCATGGTTTATTTTTCTGCCTCGTGCCATTGAATGCTACAATGTAATGTCCCCCACCCCTTGATGAAGAGGTATTGAGGAGACTCAGTGGCCTAGGCATCCCCACTAAGCCATAGTCTCACACTAAGGGGGAAAGGTCAACTAGGCTAAGGTTATATTCTTAAGTTGACTTGAGAAAAAGGTAAAAAGGAGTAAAAGATAACTCAATGAAAGAATATAAGCGCTGGAAGAGTTAACCCTGGGAGTTAATCTAACTCAACAGAGAAATAGAAGAAAAAGTATAAATAGAAGGCTGGGGCGCACCTATGATTCATTTTGGATTTTGGTATTTGCTTGTTATTTCTCTTGAGCATACAGTTTGGGGGTTTTGTTGTTACAAACCCTTCTAAGAAACTCAGTGGTGAAATATCCACTCACCTTGTTCCAAAGCTTGGTCTCGGGGATGAAAGACTCCACCCACACCATTCTACACTCATCACATATCCACATATCGATTCAGAAAAGCAACAGGGTCGTACTGTTCAGGAGTTTCTAGCAAGGGCACATCATTATCTAGAGGAGAGTTCGATCCAGCTAATCAAGAGAGCTTTTGGGTATTTTGACACTTGGGTTTTACTTGCAAGTTCTTAACCATCACTTTGAGGGTTTTCTTAAAGAGTTATCATCATCATATCTTCAACTACAGTTTAGGACATCTTTGAGACAAGGAGGGCGTCCTGTGATTCAGTATTTCTCAGATATAGGGAGTTCTGCCTAGAATCTGGATCTGAAACTTCTCCTACGGGGTTTCCATATCTTGATCTATATTCCTAGAGAGTTTCAGAGCATTTGGAGGCCTCCTTCATCAAGGCCGAATTATCTAGGTTTCCAGGCATCCAAGAGGGTGCAGTTTCATTAGAGGATTCAACATTTGGAGGTGTTAGCCTTAGAATTTTGGCCTGAGACTTCAGGAGGGGAATCCTATCACCCCGATCTATCATTTGGCAGAGTTTGGGCTCATTTGGAGTCTTCCTTCATCAGGGCCTATTTATTGAGGGTTTCAGCCTTCTACTAGAGTGTGGCATCCTTCAGCTTGAGGAGTTTGGTATCCATACGGCTCAGATCTACTTGCATCGGTCTTCACTTCTTATCCAGCCTTTGGAGGCAACTTTTGTATTAGCGGGAGCATTTTGTAGCAGCTCATATCTATTGTCTATTGGATCCATCTGAGGATTATTCTAGATCTTCTCTCTATTGTATCCGATTCATGCTTCTTATAATAAAGGTCAGATCTATGCTTGTGTTTTATATATCTTGAGTGTGTTATGATCTTACATATATTGGATGAATCTTGTATAAACACCATTAAATAACTGGAACAACTTCAATAGCCACCTGCACATCAATTACATCAGTGGTAGTTAGTGATTCCAAGCAAAAAATTGGCTTGGGATCATTACAGTGGTATCAGATCTTTGATCCTCCAAACCTGTGGAGGGATTGGCGCATACAGAGGTACAGTGGAATCTTTATGGGTAGAAGGAAGAATCCAAACAGTGAAACAGAGGATGAAATGGAAGGGTCAGGGGATGACCGTGAGCCTTAGGGCTTGGCCTTCTTGGCAACTGAATTTGACAAGTTCCAGCAGACCCTAAATCTCACTGAGGGAAACTTGGTCCACCGTTTACAAGAGAACTAAGAAACCAACCTAAGGGGACAGGCTGAAATTACTGAAACCTTAAAGAAGGTAGATGGAAATCTGAAAAAAATTGATGAGAACTAGACAATAATAACCAAGTTATTGATGCAGATGACTCATAAGGGGAAAGACCCTGAGACGTATGGAAGCAAAGAAGCTAGTGGATCTGGTGGATCCCATGGTGAGATCAGATATAATCTAGAGAGAGCCCCAAGATCTAATGGAAGCCATGGAGGTGGCACGTCTTATGGGCACTTGGGTAGCAGGGATAACCCTCGACCATACATGCCTACATTCACAGATGAACAAGGGCAACAAGAAGAGGTGGATGATTTCGTTGAGTAGATGGCACGATGTACTAAGGAATACTATGGGTTGGATATGGTGATTCAAAGGCAGATGTCCTTGGATCAATATTGCCAACTCAAGTTCAGAAATAAGCCTAGGCCAAACCACAGAAGCAGTTTTGAGTTTGAACGAAGAGCAGGGAAGATAGAGATCCCATATTTTGATGGTACGACCAAGATGATAGCACAGGCATGGGTGAAAAAGTTGGACACCTATCTACAAATTAACCCCATGAGGGATATGGAAGCCATCAAGTTTTCCACTATGTACTTGGATGGAAAGGCTCATGATTGGTGGTATCATGGACTCACCACACTAGGACACAATCAGATTGTGTCCTACACAGAATTCACTCAGAGGCTCATTGATAGGTTTGATCAGGGAGATCCTGAGCTACATTTATGGGATCTCACACAACTCAATCAAACAGGTACAACTGAGGCATATATTGATGAATTTCAAAGGTTGGCAGTGATGGTGCAAGATATGTCCCCGACTAGGCTCATGATTCTCTTCACTGAGGGGTTGATGGAACCCTTGAAGGGTTGGGTAAAGGCTTTCAAGCGTACCAACCTACAGGATGCTATCTAGAAGACAAGGGATCTGGGACCAGCTGCTAAGCCAAAATTTATACCCAGACCACCTCTTAACAATGGAGGAAGAGATCAAAGGCCTCCAATGAACTAGGGAGGATGTGACCCAAGGGGTTTTGATAAGGGTCGTGGTAGAGTGGATGAGAGCACCAAGAGGGAGCTAAGGAGGAAGAAACTTTGCTTCACTTGCAAGGAACCATGGAACCCAACACACAAATGCATGGGTCGTGGTCAAGTGCACTACATAGAGGTCACTTCTGACAACGAGGATGAGGAGGAGATCAGATAGATACAAAACATTGAGGCTGAAACTATTGAGGCAGTAGAGGAAGAGATCACAAGACATGCATGATAGGAATGTATGGCTACCTTAGCATCTATCAGTGGAGTGCCCAAGTATAACACCTTCCAGATGAGGGGAGTCTTGCAGGGACATAAGGTATCGGTTCTGATTGATGGGGGAGCCTCTCATAACTTCATTGATTCAACATTGTTGAAAAGGAGGCACATACCCACAGTAAAGTTTGAAGGGTTCAAGGTGGAGGTAGCAGGTGGAAGCAATATGCCTTGTGACAAATACATCCCTGGCATGAAGCTTACCTTGGGTAGGCATGAGCTGGTATAGGACGTCTATGTTATGGACCTTCCGGATACCAACATCATCCTTGGTGTTCAGTGGCTAAGCACATTGGGGCCTATCACCACCAACTACAATACCATGGAGATGTCATTCATAGAGGAGGGTGGACGAAAGATAGTGCTCTAGGGAATGATAGGGAATGATGGAAAGGTGGTCATGACCATGAGGATGGAGGCCATCTTCCAAAGAGATGAGATAGTGTACACAATAGAATGCAGGATTTCAACACATGTGGATGAGCAAGGCAAGGTTCACTACACCCCATAGATCAAAGAAATTATTGACAAGCACCACAAGGTGTTTGGACCGATTCCCCCAGGGGTACCACCAGACAGGGGTTTTGAGCACATTATTGAGCTAGAGTAAGGAGCCAAACCAATCATTACCACACCATATAGACATCCCAAGAAGTACAAAGATGAGATAGAGAAGGCCATCAAAGAAATTTTGGACATGGGGCACATCAGACCAAGCACTAGCCCTTTTGCTTCTTGGCACTATGAGGATGTGCATTGACTTTAGGGCCTTGAATAAAAAGACCATCAAAAATAGGTACTCGATACCAAGGATTGATGAGCTGCTAGACGAGTTGCATCGAGCTGTCTACTTCACAAAGATTGACCTTTGTTCTAGCTATCATCAGATCAAGATGAGGGAGGAGGACATCTCAAAAACAACCTTCAGATGTCATTACGACCACTATGAGTTTTTGGTGATGCCCTTTGGGTTAACCAACACCCCAGCTACGTTCCAATCTTGTATGAACCATGTGTTCAACATGCAATTGAGGAAGCACTTGCTGGTATTTTTTGATGACTTGCTCATTTACAACAAGACGTGGGAGGAGCATCTCAGACATGTTAATAAGATTTTGTCAATTATGGAGGAACGATCACTATACGCTAAGGAGTCCAAATGTGAGTTTGGAATCACAAAGATGCTTTACTTGGGGCACATCATTGGAGCAAAATGGGTACAAGTACATTAGGAGAAAATACAAGCCATCATGGAATGGCCTACTCCTAAGACACTCATAGAATTGAGAGGATTTATGGGCATGTGCACGTACTACAGGAAATTTGTTAAGGGATTTTTGTAAATTCTAACCTTGTA
>CBVK0100485753.1:0-18223 GCA_900067695.1 Picea abies
TGATTGATGGGTATTCACAATTGAGGCCAATATGGATACTCAAAGGTAACATACCTACTCAGTTGTGAATATTTTATCAATCAGTGCTATTAGGTGAAAGGGAATCACCATAATTGTTAAATAGTTTACCATAAGATTAGCCCAAAGGTAGGTCATGGTAATACTATTCACTATTGTTTAAACCATGATTTTCAAATTGCTTATAACTCTTAGCATTAATAGCATGTATTTATGATTGCAGTATCAGTTCCTGTGTCGCTGCATTCGCATGCCTCTTCTGTCCCGATCTTGAATGGAATGAATTTCTCAGATTGGAAAGAACAGGTTCAGTTTCACCTTGGTGTTCTGGATCTAGATGTAGCACTTGAATCTGAAAAACCAGCTGCTATTACTAGTAACAGCAGTGCAGAAGAAAAATCTACATTCAAAGCATGGGAAAGATCGAACAGACTGAGCCTTAAGTTCATGCGAATGACTGTGGCAAACAACATTAAGTCAACTCTTCCTACTTCTGAAAATGCTAAAGAATTCCTGAAATCTGTGGAAGAACGTTTCAAAACTGCAGACAAGTCTCTTGCTGGGACACTGATGGCTAAGCTTACCACCATGAAGTTTGACGGTACGCGTGGAATGCATGAGCATGTCCTTGAAATGACAAACTTGGCTGCTCAATTAAAGACTCTTGAAATGAAGGTGGATGAGTTCTTCCTTGTACAATTCATTTTAAACTCCTTGCCTCCTCAGTATGGGCCATTTCAAATTCACTATAACACTATTAAGGATAAGTGGAATGTGAATGAGTTGGTCGGTATGCTCAATCAAGAAGAGGCAAGACTTAAGCAACATGGACAACATTCAGTTCATTTCATCACTCAAGGAGCCAGAAGGAAAGGGGAAAAGCCTAGAAAGGGCATGAAGCGAACACCATCCAAGGCACATGAGCCTAATCAAGGTTCTCAGGCTTATCAGAAGGAAAGGAACAGTGATAAGTGTCACTTCTGTAAAAAGTCGGGACACTATCAGAAAAACTGTCCGAAACGTAAGGAATGGTTCGAAAGGAAAGGTATGCATTTCATTTTTGTTTGTTTTGAATCAAACCTGACTGAAGTTCTTTCTAATACTTGGTGGATTGACTCTGGGGCTACTACTCATGTTTCTAATACCATGCAGGGATTCCTTACAACCCAGACCACAAATCCAAATCAGAATTTTCTATTCATGGGAAATCGGGCTAAAGCTCAAGTTGAAGTCATTGGGACTTATCGTTTGTTTCTAGATTCTGGTTATCATTTGGATTTGTTTCAGACTCTTTATGTTCCCTCTATTTCCAGAAATTTAATTTCCTTGTCTAGACTTGACCTTGATGGTTACTCCTGTAATTTTGGAAATAAAAGTTTTAGTTTGTTTAAAAATACCTCTTTTGTTGGTTCGGGCATTCTTTCTGATGGTTTATACAGATTAAAACTTGATAATCAATTTGCTTAAACCATTCTTACCCTACATCATAATGTTGGTATTAAACGTAGTCTCACGAATGAAAATTCCTCATACTTGTGGCATAAAAGGCTGGGACATATTTCCAGAGAAAGGTTACTTAGATTAGTAAAAGATGGGATTCTCTTGAACCTAGATTTTTCTGATCTTGGAATGTGTGTAGATTGTATTAAGGGAAAACAAATAAAACACACCAGAAAAGGTGCCACAAGAAGCACTGAGCTTTTTGAGATTATCCATACAGACATCTGTGGGCCTTTTGACAATCCATCTTTTGGTGGAGAAAAGTATTTTATCACCTTTATTGACGACTTTTCACGCTATGGTTATGTCTATTTGTTGCATGAAAAATCTCAATCGGTGGATGCCCTTGAGGTATATATCACTGAGGTTGAAAGACAATTAGATAGAAAAGTGAAAATCATTAGATCTGATAGAGGTGGTGAATACTATGGAAAGTATGATGAAACATGGCAGTGCCCTGGCCCATTTGCTAAAATCCTTGAAAAGCATGGCATATGTGCACAGTATACTATGCCTGGAACGCCACAGCAGAATGGTGTAGCTGAAAGGCGTAATCGTACTTTAATGGATATGGTTAGGAGTATGTTAAGTAATTCCAATTTACCTAAATCATTGTGGATGTATGCTCTTAAGACCGATGTATACTTGTTAAATCGGGTTCCTAGTAAGTCAGTTCCAAAAACCCCTTTTGAACTGTGGACAGGAAGGAAACCGAGTTTAAGACACCTGCATGTTTGGGGTTGTCCAGCAGAGGTTAGATTGTACAATCCACATGAAAAGAAATTGGATTTTAGAACGATCAGTGGTTCCTTTATTGGTTACCCTGAAAAATCCAAAGGGTATAGGTTTTATTGCCCTAATCACAGTACGAGAATTGTAGAAACCAATCATGCCAGATTCATTGAAAATGGTGAAGTCAGTGGGAGTGATAAATTGCAAAATGTGGTTATCCAAGAAGTTAGGGTACAAGTTCCTGTACCTATGGCTTCAAAGGAAATTGTTGTTCCTATCATTGATGAACAACCTGACAATATTGAACAACAAATTAATGAACCACCACTCCATAATGAGGCTGTCACCAATGAACCCATAGTAGATGGACCACAAGAAGTAGTATTAAGGAGATCTCGAAGGGTTAAGAGGTCTGCTATTTCGGATGATTATGTGGTTTATCTACAAGAATCTGATTTTGATATAGGAACGTGTAAGGATCCGGTTTCATTTTCACAAGCCATAGAAAGTAATGATTCTGCTAAATGGATTAATGCCATGAATGATGAATTGAAATCGATAATGATGAATTGAAATCGATGGACCAAAATGAAGTCTGGGATCTCGTTGAATTACCCGAAGGATACAAGAAAGTTGGTTGTAAGTGGGTCTTCAAGACCAAACGCGACTCTAAGGGTAATATCGAACGACATAAAGCTAGACTTGTGGCCAAAGGTTTCACTCAGAAAGGAGGCATTGACTATAGAGAGACCTTCTCTCCTGTGTCCAAGAAGGACTCACTTAGAATCATTATGGCATTAGTAGCTCATTATGATTTAGAACTGCACCAAATGGATGTGAAAACTGCTTTTCTGAATGGGAGTTTGGAGGAAGACATCTATATGGATCAACCTGAAGGTTTCTCCATTAAAGGAAAAGAACACTTGGCTTGCAAACTTAAGAAATCAATATATGGGCTTAAACAAGCTTCCCGGCAATGGTATCTTAAGTTTCATAATACCATTACTTCTTTTGGATTTAAGGAAAACACTGTTGATCGGTGTATATATCTAAAAGTTAGTGGGAGTAAATTTATATTTCTGATTTTGTATGTTGATGACATATTGCTTGCCACCAATGATCTTGGTTTATTACACGAAACCAAAAGGTTTCTCTCTATGAATTTTGAAATGAAAGATATGGGTGAGGCATCTTACGTGATAGGAATTGAAATATTCCGGGATCGATCACGTAGATTGTTAGGATTGTCTCAGAAGGCTTATATCGAAAGAGTTCTAGAGAGATTCGGAATGGATAAATGTTCAGCTGGTGATGCCCCTATTCAGAAAGGGGATAAATTCAACCTTATGCAATGTCCATAGAATGAATGGGAACGAAAACAGATGGAAAGAATTCCTTATGCTTCTGCAATAGGAAGTCTAATGTATGCACAGACTTGCACTAGGCCAGACATCAGTTTTGCAGTAGGTATGTTGGGAAGATACCAAGTCAATCCTGGATTGGAACACTGGAAAGCTGCAAATAAAGTGATGAGATACTTGCAGGGAACGAAGGATTACATGCTCACATTTAGGAGGTCTGATAATCTAGAGGTGATTGGCTACTCAGACTCTGATTTTGCCGGATGTGTTGACAGTAGAAAGTCTACTTTTGGTTATTTGTTCCTATTAGCTGGAGGAGCAATATCATGGAAAAGTGCGAAGCAAACTATCACTGCTTCATCCACTATGGAAGCTGAATTTGTGGCATGCTTTGAGGCTACGGTTCATGGATTGTGGTTGCGAAATTTTATCTCAGGACTTGGGGTTGTCGACTCTATTGCCAAGCCGCTGAGGATTTATTGTGATAATGCCGCAGTTGTATTCTTCTCTAAGAACGACAGGTATTCTAATGGTGCTAAACACATGGAACTGAAATACTTTGCCGTAAAAGAAGAAGTTCAGAAACAACATAAGCACACTGCTTATGGTTGCAGATCCATTGACAAAAGGATTGCCACCAAAGACATTTAAGGAACATGCTAACAGAATGGGAATTGAACGTAGCACATAACAATCGCTACTTTTATGAAATGGATCACATAATGATATTTGTCTTATTTGACACTTTGAGATCTTAATAAAGGTGTTTCTGTTTGATAAATCCTGTTTTAAATGTGTACGTACATGTATGAGAATAAATGCATAATGACAGGAATAGTCTCTGACAAGGGACATTATTGTTGGACCTTATGAAATCTCTCCTTGTTTACAGACTAATTTAAACAAGTTACTAATGTTGTGGTACATGAAAGGGACTATGTCATCTTATTGACATGGAACCGTCACGACTCGCATTACTAAGTTGTTTAATTATAGTATTATGATGACCAAACTGAAAACCAAGACGAATATAACTTATGGCGCACCTAATGTCTACTCTGTTAAACTCTAACATTAAGTTATCATATGTGCCAAGTGGGAGAATGTAAGACTAATTTCGTAAATGACACATATGAAGAAACAGTTACGAAAATTGTCGTCACAGGTTTCCGGAACGGAATGGTCGAATCTCCTACTCTGATGGACAGGTGGAGAATAACCGTTTTGGGGAAACCGGTCCTCTCTCTGCCCATAAAAGAACCCTCAGAATACCCATCTAATTGATCTAAAGGCGTATGGCAGCAGGGTAAGAGACAGAAACTCGGTTTTCAGTCTGTTAAAGAGGGTTTTGTTCGATTCAATTTCCAATTCTGTGCAAGAGGGCTCGTAGCAAGAGGAACAGAGGGTTCGAATATCAAATGGATCCAGGTATGAATGCAATTAAATTTCTCTACAATATAGACCAGGTTCAAATCTAGAAAGTTCCTAGATCCTGCAAATATGCTAACATCGAGATTTCAAAGTGTCTATAGTTTGGCCTTCCAAAAATTTTGGATGAATATTCTTATCTCACACAAAGCCAAGTCGACAACTAGTTGCATTGTATATTTTGTTCAGAAATCAAAATTCTGAATGGAGCTAAGAAAAAGTGAGAACCTGCCATTTCTTTTGTCAAAGTTTTTCGCCTTTAAGGAAATCCTTCGCCGAAATCAAAATACTTTTATCCAACTTTCGCCGAAATCAAAATACTTTTATTTGATCCTAGTGTGAAATAACTCAGTATTTTTTCTTTAAGTACTTCCTCTAGAGAGGAACTTTACAACTTGTCCAAGTGTGAAATGACTCAGTTTTTTTCTTTAAGTACTTCCTCTAGAGAGGAACTTTAGAGCTTGCCCTGATGACGTTGGGCACCACAAGCTACCTGCTTGAATGGGCGAAAAAGCCTTTGAGGAGCGAACAATTGAATATGAGCACTTTTATTTACAAAAATCACCCAAGACATGCACGAGTCCTTTTTCAGAGTCCTCCATTACGTTCTCTTCATTACTGCGGAGCACTACATTCACTAATTTGCAATTCATCAGAAAGGAAACAGGATTAATAAGGAATTCAAAACCTCACTCAACAGAGATCTGCTATCAGCGGCGGCAACTCTTTAATTGTAGATATTTCAGTGCAAATGCTTGATTATATTAATCATCTTACGAATTCAACTGCGAACAATGAGAAAGGGGTAAAAGTCCCTATGCCAGAATCAATTTGTTGTCTCCCCTCACCAAAGAATGTAATAGATAAGCAATGACAGGATGAAGATTTCCTGGCTGTTCAACATCCCACTAACTTTCCCATAATAATCAACATGGAGCAGCATGTTTGGTCAACTTATGCATGAGAACATTTATTTATCATATTTTGTGTTGAGGTTCGATTGTCAGAATCAAATTTTAATGCAGTATTAATAGGCGAGGGCATGTTAAATTATGCACCAATGCCAACAGTGCACAGAATAGTATAAGCTTCGATATGAAGAAGCTCTATTATTCGTTAATCATTCACAATGATGTTTTATGCTGAGTTTCATACAGGGTAGCATAGGTCCCTGATTGATTGAGATGCAGGCATTCTACAAAAATTTTGAATTCAGAGTTGAGATTCGTCCTCGGGAACTACTGAATTGCAACCTTAGTCATTTCTTACACAAAAATGTTTTGCAATCGACAGGTTTAACTGAAATGAATACTAGTATACACTTGCCATGAAAGAAATAGTCTTATTTAAACCAGGGTTTATTCTCTATTAATCAGGATTTCAAAATGTTCGGAACCAAGAAAGCTGTTGGCAGGTCTCTTGTGGATTGTGTTGATAAAACCACATTCCACTCTGTTCACTTGATCTGACCAACAAAGGGTGAAGATGAAGACCAATAAATGCAGAGGTGGTTGTATCTAGTACCAATGGTCTTTTAGTAAATGTCATATCTTCAGTTTTAATTCTTGCAAATTATAAGGTAATTGTGCAAATATTAAATTAGGCTGGTGACTCGGTGAGTCAATATGTTTTGGGTGGGATAGCTCATATGGATTAATATGGCCAAAGGAAGAACTATGTATTATGTATATTGAAATAATTAAAAAAAATAATAATCATTGGCTGCGATAGGAGAGGGACGGTAATGATGGGGGACTATAATTCCACAAGAGAGGGGGTTAGAGGGGGTCCAAGGGGAAACCAATGTCATTTTGTCTGAGTTAATGTGTTATTACCATCTAAACCTTCTTTGACTTATTAGACACTTAATCATTGAATTTATGCAAGAGGTTGGGTGAAGGAGTCAACTCATCTAGTTATGACATCATGGGTTGAGTTATGAGTATAGGCAAGCAAGGGGAAAATGTGAGAGTAAAACAATCATTATTGGGAAGAGTGAGAGTCAGTGAAAGCATGGAAGCAGAAGGAAATTTGAGTAGAAAGAGGGAACAATTTTTACTTGTTGATTTTGGGCAACAAGAGGGTGTGTTGGGTGCTGGGAAGAGCACCAGCCATGGAAAGACAACTTGTTGAGCTGAGTTTTATGTTAAAAAAGAAGATTGTGTGCCTGTAATTGACACTTCCTGTGGAGGAAATGGCTCAAGAGCCTTGAGAAGGCTGCTGTGAGTACTCCTGGAGCAGCTGAGAGTTCCTGGAGTCCCCAGCCGTGAAATTTCTGGCCAACCGAATGCATTGGAGCCTTGGAGGGAAGTGGGAATGCCAGAGGGACTACATGGTAGAGAAGGGGGATCCCATTTCTTGGACTGTGTAGTTTGAAGGGAAGAAAGCTGGTGGATTGGAACTGTTGTTGGAGTAGAACCTGGATATTGGGCTGCTGAAAGTGGAGAGTGGACAAGCCAAGAGAGCTAAACCTCCTTGTGGACTCGTAGCCTCAGCTCACGGGTGGCTTATTGTCGAGAGTAAAAGAACAGCAAGCCTATGGTTGGGAAGAATTTCCTTTGTATGCAGCTAGTTGGTTCAACTATTTAAAGATAAGTTCTTGTTATGTTTCTTATGTAAATTCCGCTGTGTAAATGAATATTTGAATGCTATTGTGTTTGCTTAAATGGCTGCATTCATGTTTTAAGTATGCTATTAAATGCATGAGGAATTATGGGCCTGCTACCCCTTGGTGTATTTTATCATGTGTGGGACATTTTTAATCTGTTTTTCTTTAGCAGGCAAGTATGTTACAGTTTGGTATCAAAGAAAATTTAGTTTTTGCTGGTAATGGGTATGTTACAGTAAATATAAAACTCTAGAATGTTTTTTCAGTTCCTAAGGAGTTCACAGCGGTACAGTAATAAAGATCATAAGCATCTTAAATAGAGAATGATTCAAGAACACTTCCTGCATGTCAGGAGTGAACAAACCAAAGAAATGTTATACTATTAGCTCATTAAATGGTTGCTCCTTTCTTGATACACTTTCTCCAGCTTTATGCATTTAATAAGAAGAATTCGTTACATCGTGATTAGAAGACCTGATAGTTCTTAGTAAGGGATAGCACCAGACACAAAGAGTCACCAGGGTTAACAAAATGCAAGTGAATGCTTTTTAACATTGGATGGCCTTCATTCATCCAAGATAAGCAAGTGGATGGAATCACTGATCTCTAATCCATAACATTGCTGATGCAGGAGCATCCTTGGCAGAATTCAAAGTAAAGCTGCTCCAAAGGGGGAGTTTGGAAGTTATTGGGGGAACTCAGAAAATTTTCAAAGTAGAAGATAGTGCTATCGTGAATCGTGATATTCAGAAGTATGCACGAAAATTGATGCGTCCACTCAGCTCTGCGCTAACAGGCCAGACAGTGGGCTACGTTAGTGCTCATAGAATGTGAGTCAATTGGAATCCAGTTCAATGACTAAGCGGGTCTGTGCCAACATATGAGACACCTAATGGTTGATGACAATTGCTGGAAACACAGCTAATCAGCAAATGGGAGGAGTTTGTTATATTAAAACAGTGAGGCAGATGGAGGTTAATGACGACCATGATAGCCAACAGAAATGGAAGAAGATGAACAGTGGAACAGTTGGAGATAGAAGAACATATCCAGGAGGGAAAATCAGATTCAGGAAATGGCCAGACAGAGGCCTATATAGTCCAGTCACTTGTGGATCGATGTTTTCTAATTGCATGAGAGAGAAATAGAGGCCTCAGAGATACGATTAGATGTCTGAGAAGAGAAAGATGGTGGGAGAATAGTTGCAGATGATAGACAAGTGAGAGAGGCTATGGAAAGCATAGAAGCGGAGAGTAGGCAGTGAGGCCTGAGAGATAGATTGAAGAAACATCTTTCTGTGTTGCAACGATTCTGTAAAACTTTCTGCAGTGTGAGTTGGTATAGGGATTGAATCCAGAGTTGAATACTGTTGCTGTAAAGTTTATTGCATTCACAATTCTTCTGATATTAATACAAAGGCATAATTTTTGCTCCCAATTTGTGTATAGATGAATTGTTTGCACTTTTATTCTCATGGTTCAGTGACTGATATTTGCGCTGTGTGGAGTCCGGTTGCTGCCCCAATTATTAAGACAGAAACTAATGAAAACTACACTAACATGAAAAGCTGAAACTGGAGATTTCTACTCAGAACATATATGCGTACAATACTGTTAAACTCAACCCAAGCATTAGAACAACTTCTCCACTTATATCTCCAAGCAATCATCAGACGGGCAGGAGAAATTTAACTTTTGTTGCATGTAGACTGGATGGAAACCGGATTGGAATGTTACAGAACAAAACTTAGCAATATGACATAGTTTTTTAATAAAAGAGCACACCGAAGTTTCATGGCAATCTTAAAAGTCGTAGCTTATAGTGCCTCTGATGGGTCACATATGAAGCATATAGATCTGCAGATGATGGATATTAACCATCGACATTCTAGTAATCATAGATACGTTTTGATTACTTTGCACATCTCTTCCTACTTTGGTTAGGGAAAATATCCCTACAGATAACAGCATTCTAGTAATTGGTTTCATAGCTGAAATCCGTAGCCAGTCAAATCATATTCAATGGATTGTTCATGTCTGCAATGGTGATATATTGCAGGAAGCAACAGGGACACATACCTGAACCTCAGTGTTTGAGTTCCAGTTTGGCATGCTGCTTCAAAGTGTCATGCTTGAGACCAGAACCTATTGAGAAAACTATTTTCTGCTTTTTAATAGATATAGATGAGCTCCAAGACTAAATTATAGTAGCTAACCTCAACAAGCCTTCAAGAGATCCACAATAGACAGTGGGCACTGTCCTACAAACCTAAATAGTCAGATCAATTCGAATTTTACTTTCAGCACTCCACAACAGCACAAGCTGCTCCATTTTGTACATAAGGCAAATCGGGCCCTCGCTGCCATTCCTGCAATTTGGTATCATAAATGAGAACCAGCCCTTCTTTCAATCCTCGTGCATTCCTCCCACTCCTCCTCAACAGATCATCAATAGACCCACCAACTTGAATAATATAAACCAAACTCCCCATGGTAACACAGTTGAATTTCAATACATTATCCATCCTTAGAGGAGATGGAATGGGAGGCTTCTTAATCCTAGTCCAAGAATCAGTATCTGTAACATATTTCCAGAACGACAACTCAACTGCATGACTCGACAACATGTAGATACAAGATCCAACAACTGTACAAGCAATCACACAACCCCCATTAGGCAACGCCTTGGTCTTAAGCCAAGTATTCGTCTTTGGGTCGAAAGAATCCATAGAACCCACATAAGCATAAGGCTGCATAGAGAGTCCATTCATATTGCCAAACTTAAGCCCACCAATAACATAGAAGATGCCATTCACAGCAGCACCCAAACACCCATACCTCTTTCGGGGCATATTCGCAATGGGTTTCCATACATCAAGCTCTGGAATATATTCCTCTGCATCGACAATGGCCGCTCTGGTTGAGTCGTTTATCAGGGCGCCCCCCGCAACATAAATCCTATTTGAAATCACACAACACGCAAACTTCTTCCTTGGGCAAAGCATGGGGGCCCTCCTGGTCAAGGACATGGTCCATGCATCATACACAATGGTGCAATCCCCATTGCCTGAAATTGGGCAGGGGATTGCTGCTAGAATAAAGATTTGCTGATTCAGAATCGCTGATTGTGCATATAATAGTGAATTATCAGCACTGTGATAGTCCAAATACCATTCATTCCCCTGGATTGAATCAGTATTAAAAAGCAAACCAGCTCCCCACCCACCATTACTTTTACAGTAGACTGCAGATTTAAGCCCTGTTCCAGCGCCCCCAAACACAAACAGCAAGCTTTCAAGTCTGCCTACAATCCTACGAAGCTCATAGTATGAAGGGGATTTCAGTACCTTGCAAAATCTGTGAGAAACCAGCATTGAAGGATGGATAGAGGAGCGGGACAACCGTGCAAGGCATTCCATGAGCAAATCATCTGGCAGAGATGATATATTAGGCTCTTGTTCTTCTATGTCTTCTTCCGGGTCCGGGTCCGGGTCTTCATCTCTGTTTTCTTTTCGTTTGAGATAATGCTGCGGGGACTGAAACTTGGACCAGCAACAGGACTTCATGAATCTACAGAACTTGCGACTGGGATTTCTTCTGCGTTTTTCCATTATGGGCATTTGGGTTTCAGCAATATGGAATTCTGAGAATGCCATCAACTTTCTTCTTTCTTCTAAACCTTCTCTAGCCTGGTCTTTGTCTGGTCATCATGGATTTTCTATGAACTAACATCCAAAGACAACGGCCGATGGTTTGCTCTAAAACATGAATATTTGAATAGCTCTCCAACCTACCTACTCAAGATAAAACAAAGAGAAATCACATGAAATCCAACGATGTCGGCTCGGAAATGGTGAATTTCATTGGCTGTCTGTCGAAAACCGTGCCAAACATAGGAGGAATCGCCAATCTCGACTCACAGAATTTAACTGGAGTCAATAAATTTAACCCGGTGAAGTTTCAGTTGAATTGCAATTTAGTTGGTCAAAATTGCCTCGTTCGCTTTGGTTTGGCTAGCTAGCTAGCTGGTTTATCGTTGATTTTGAGTTGGCAACGTGAAGGAATCGCGATTATCAATCCTTCTTGTTACAATTTCAATGACATGTCAGGTTTTGTGGACTTTTTATTTTGACTTGTAGGTACTGTTTGTGATATGAAATTTTATATTTATATAACATTAATATATTTTATAAAATAATATTTCAATAAAATTTTAAAATTCATTTATTTGTATTTTGATAAAAAAATTATAATGATATATATTTCTTCCATATTAACTTTATTATGACTTTATCTCTTCAAAACACCATTTTGAAAAAACAAAAACAAAATTAGAATTAAAAGTATGTTCATGCATTTAGTAAACCTTTCACTTTACTCCAACAGTAATGATGATAGGATGCCCCTATCTAATTTATGGTAAGATGACCATTTCTAGTTTGAGAGATAAGTTCATCTCACCTCTCTTGCCGGTGCACTCATTTTTATATCTATTTGTTGAATATACCATGCTCGTTTATGCTTCATCCTTTCATGTCACCACCAAATATTCATAGTGCCACTGTACATGATGGGCAAACAAGAAGGGTTGGAAACACGCCCATTGAGGGATAATTTGCATCTTGTAATCAACATGGGCTTATATCAAGTGTTTGAGGGATAATTTGCATTATGTATTCAACATGGGTTTATATCAAATGTTTTTTAAATAAAATGTATATAATTGTAATTGTAATTATATATATATATATATATATATATGTGTGTGTGTGTGTGTGTGTGAATGGGAATAATATCTTTTTGAGGTTTTGAAATTATATTTATGTTGTTTTGAAGGAGATATTTTATTTCTAACATTATATATCTCTTGTTTTGAACCAGAATAATATTTTTTTTTGGTTTTTACCTTTTTTACCAGAATAATCTATGCAGTTTCTATGGGTTTTCCTGATAATTTTTAGTTCCACTTGGGCCCGTGTTCATAAATTATTTTTGGTTTCTTCAACCCGTTGAGCACATGAACACGTGAAATGAAGTGAGTCACTTTTTACTTTGGTTCAATTTTAATTTAAAATATATTTATAATCTATTAACATGTGAAAATTAAAGAGATTTAAATATATTTTATTTATC
Source organism: Picea abies (assembly GCA_900067695.1). Taxonomy (NCBI): domain Eukaryota; kingdom Viridiplantae; phylum Streptophyta; class Pinopsida; order Pinales; family Pinaceae; genus Picea; species Picea abies. The sequence continues at coordinate 12,780 of CBVK0100485753.1, forward strand.
TATTAATTTTTATTTTTTTTAGTTTCATAAGTAAAAGTTGATTTGAGAGATAATAATTAATATCATTATTATCAATTAAAAAAAAAAAAAATTAAAAGTCAATCCAAAATAATAATTGTTACATTTTTTCTCTTCTTTTCAATATGAGCACTCCACCATCTATTCGAAAAACTCAACCTAACAGTGGGAGCCCCCCCCAAAATCACTCTAGAGATCCTTTACAATTATATGGAATTAGTGGAAAAAAGAAGAGAAGAGAGAGATGCCAAAAGCCAAATAGAGTTACAATCATTAGAAAAAATGAGTGAAGAAAGAGACCTAAAACTCCAAATAGAGATAGAGGCAATGATTGATTAAAAAATTACACTCTTCAAAGATACCATTCAAACTCAAATAGAGAATAGATTCTTAGGGTTCAAGAGTGAATTGTAGACAATGAAGGATAGGATTAAAGAAATGGAAAAACATAAACAATCAACCCAACACTGAGAGGTTAAAGAAAATCACAACTTAGAGATAAGATTAAAGAGCTAGAAGAAAAACTAACCAATAATTTGACCCTCAGTCATATGGAAAACAAATTGGATATAAAACCCATCAAAGAGGAAACGAATAAGCTAATTGAATTGGACCATGAGCTTAACAAAAGAGCCTTGAACCTCATAATTTTTGGTATAAAAGAGCAAGAAGAGGAGGATACACTAGCAATAGTAAAAAAAGAATTAAATAATAATAAATCACAAATTGATACAACTTACCTGATAGAAGCAAAGAGGCTAGGAAAAATAATTGATCACAAAGATAGGTTGATCGTGTCAAAGTAAGTTGTAATGACCATAAATATAACATACTCAGTAAATCTCCAAGCTTAAAAGGGTCAGGAGTATTTATAAATAAAGACCTCATTCCCGAAGACCAAGTTGAATTAAAGAAGGAAGTTCAAAAGGTAAAAGAAGCCAGGAAAGAAAGAAAATGGGCAATAATTAGAAATCGAAAAGTTATTGTCAGGGATAGAGACCAAAAGGATAATAATAAATAGGAATTTGGGACACTCAAGATCCTTTTTTGGAATTGTCATGGCTTTCCATGGCGCAAAGGTTCTATGATAATTTGGATCCCCAATGATATTGATATTATTTGTCTAGTTGAAATCTGGGAGCATGAGGAGTCTAAGGTCCTTAACATAGAAGGATTTGTCTTGTGGTCTGCATGGAACAAAAAATCCCACCGTAGAGTGATAGGAGGCATAGTTTGTTATATTAGAAAGAACATTTCTCCTCAAATTCAACTTCATAAGATTGACCCTCTCAATCAGTACATTTGGATAGAAATTTCAAACACCAATGCTAAGAAGATGTATATAGCAATTTGCTATTTTGCACCTATTAATTCTACTTTTTATAAGAAAAACAATCTAGATAACAATTGTCCCTATAACAATTTATCTAACAAGATATTTGTAGTTTGAAAACTGAAGGTAATATCCTCATGCTATGAGACTTTAATGATAGGACTACAACTAAACAAGCTACTCTTTTAAGTATTGATTCCAACCATAATCTTTTATGGCTAGATGAGGACCTTGTTTTATCTAATAGCTACAAAAGAAGCTCTGAAGACCTAATTGAGAATTTGTTTGGTACTGAGTTGGTCAAGCTCTACAGCTCTCAAGACCTAATAATTTGCAATGGAGTAATGAAGTGGCCAAACTCCAACCAGATGACTTGTATTCATGGGCTAGGTAGTAGTGTCGTAGATTATGTGATATCTGATATCTCTGTTTCCAACCAAATAGAAAATTTTGACCTTTTAAATGACCATGAGCCCGACTACGATCATAAACCTTTAACCCTAACTCTAAACTTTTTCATGCATGGGAGCACCATTGAAGAGAATTATGATAATCAAAGGAATTTGTGCTTTGAAAAAAGTAAAGTTGACCTTTTCTTAAAGGACTTAAATAGTAAATTAAATCTCCTAACTTATAATGACAACATTGAAGAACTCTATCATAATTTTACAACTACCATTTCCACTTCTATGAACAAGTTCTCTTTCAAGGTGTCATATAAAAAGAATAATAGAACGACCAACCCTTGGTATGATAAAGAATGTAAAATTGCTAGGAAATCCATTAAGGATGCTTCTAACGAGTCCTTAAAACTCGATAAGATCAATACGTGCAAAGCCCTAATTAAAAGGAAAAAAATGTACTATATCAATAAAAGGAAAAATCAACTTTCACAACTATATAAGTTGGATCCTAAGAAGTTCTGGAGCCAAATTCTAAACCATAATACTAAAGAAAATAATAGGATTCCCTTAAGGGATTGGAATTCCTACCTTAAAAGTCTTTACAAGTTCTCTAATGTCATGGACACCATTCCTATTGTCCCTACAAAGGAAAAAGTTTTTTCTTTAGATGACATAGAGTTTGGGGTTAAGCGGCTTGCAAATGGGAAAGCTAAGGACATTGAAGGCTACCAAGCTGAAATTTTTAAAATCGGAGGGCCAATCCTTATCCCTCACATACACAAGCTCTTCAATTTAGCAGTCAAGCATGGCTTCCCTAAACCCTGAACGCAAAGCCTCATTGTTCCTATTTTTTAAAAATGGGGATAAAAACATTCCCTCTAATTATAGGACCATTATGATTAGCCCGATTTTAGCCAAGTTTTATGGAATTATTTTGGAAAAGAAGATTAGCATTTGGCTAGAAAGTCACAGTAAAAGAGATAAAGGCTAGGCTGTGTTTAGGAGATATCATTCAACTATTGACCATATTGTTACCTTTAGGATCATTGCAGAGGAGTTCTACAATACTAAAACCAATCTTTTTTTTTTGTTTTGTTGACTTTAGAAAAGCTTTTGACATGGTTGCTAGGAAAAACCTTTGGAATAGGTTGGAAGAGATAAAAGTTCCTCTCGAGTTGAGGGTTGCTGCAATAAGGATGTATGAGAATGTTATTGCTAAGTTTAAAAACACCGAGGGCTGGTCAAAAGAGTATAACTGCAATATCAAAGTCAAACAAGGTTGTCCCTTGTCCCCTACCCTTTTTGGCATATACATTGATAAGTTGGAAGAATAATTGGAAAAAGTAGGTTGTGTCGGCCCTACTCTCACTGGTATAGTCATCAATATTCTTCTTTATGCCGATGATATCGTTCTTATGGAAAGGAGTCCCCATGATCTTGAAAACCAACTAAGAATCCTCAAGGATTTTTTCTCCAATATGGGTATGACTGTTAATACTGATAAGACTAAGGTCATGATTATTAAATCCAATAAGATCCCTTATGATACCTTTGTATATGACAACAACAACTTTGAGGAAGTGAATTCATACAAATATCTTGGAATTGATATTCACCACAAGCTCAATTGGAATTATAGCATTGAGAAAAGGATGTACAAGGTTAGAATTTACACTTCTCTCTTTAATCTTATCTTTAATGCTAACCTCTTGTACTTTTCTACCTCCTTTTTGTTTACCCTCTTATCTATTCTCTTCTCTCTTTTCCTTTTTTTATCTTTTCTTTAATTCTATAGTTTTTTGTTTTGACCTTGACTTTTAATAATTGATTAATGAAAATACCATAATAATTAAGTTTTTGAAAATACAATTAGTTAATAAAGAAAATATGACAAACAAGTGAAATTAGGAGTAAAATGATTTATATTTATTTTTTAGAAATCTTTTAAAAACATTTTAATATAATAATCATGACCTTAGTCTTAATACTAATAAGACTAAGTTCATGATTATTAAATCCAATAAGATTTCTTATGATACCTTGGTATATGACAACAACAACTTGGAGGAAGTGACTTCATACAAATATCTTGGAATTGATATTCACCACAAGCTTAATTGGAATTATACCATTGAGAAAAGGATTATTGGGGGATGGAAAGCTTATTATGGGCTTCAAAACAATTGTAAATCATCTGAACTTTGGAGTTGGGATAACAAGAAGCTCCTCTTTGAGACTCTTGTTACACCTGTTATTCCTTATGGATGTTAAGTCTGGGGCTGTAGTATCTCTCGTGAATCTTGGAGAAAAATAGAGAAAATACAAAAGAATTTTATAACCTATAATCTCAAAATTAAAGGAAATACGCCCTATCCGATTCTCCTCGTAGAAACAAACCTCTCCCCCATTGAGAGCATGGCTATGACTAGATACCTAATGTATAAGAACAAGTTAAACATGGAAGACAAGAGGGTACCTAAAATTGCTTCCAAATCAAGTCATAACCACCATCGATTCAAGCGAGGATGGCATAAAGACGCCCGATCTTGGGTAAACTATTGGGGAATCATGGAAGAAACAATTTTGTAGAATAAAGATACTATTAAAAAAAACGTCAAATCAAAATTTAAGGAAAAAATGTGGTGTGATAAAGAGTTAGAGGAAAAAAGAAAATTAAGGTATTATAAAGATGTAATCAACCCTAATCTAGAAGATCAAAATTATCTGGTTGTTTTGCCAAGTGTAAAAAAAACAAAAAACATTGCTAAGATAAGAACAAATTCTCATGAGCTCCATAGTGAAACTGGGTGTTGGTCAATTCCTAAACCACCATGGGATGAAAGAGTGTGTCACCTTTGTGACACTAAGAAGGTTGAAGATGAAAAGCACTTTTTCTTAGATTGTCCAGCCTATACCCATATTAGATCTCATTTTCAAAATATTGATCACACTACCACCCTTCCTAACCTATTAACTCAACAAAAGTATGGTGATCTTGGAAAGCTTCTCTTAGTGCTTTTCGAGCACATAAAAAAAAATTCTAAAGAATCACAAGTAATCACTTTCCCTCTTAAGGTCTGATAGACCAATTAGGTCTTAGTGGATGTTAATCATCATCATCATCATCAATACCTTAATTTTGTTTTTTCCTCTAACTCTTTATCATACCACATTTTCTCCTTAAATTTTGATTTAATGATATTTTTAATAGTATCCTTATTTTGAAAAATGATGTCTTTCATGATTCCCCAATAGCTTAGTCAAAACTGGGCATCTTTATGCCATCCTCGCTTGAGTCAAAGGTGGTTACTACTAGATTTTGAAGCAATTTTAGGAAGCCTCTTGTATTCCATGTTGTTTAACTTGTTCTTATACATTAGGTATCTAGTCATAGCCATGCTCTCAATGGGAGAGAGGATTGTTTCTACGAGGAGGATGAGATAGGGCGTATTTCCTTTAATTTTGAGATTATAGGTTATAAAATTCTTTTGTATTTTCTCTATCTTTCTCCAGGATTCACGAGAGATACTACAGCCCCAGACTTCACATCTATAAAGAATAACAGGTGTAACAAGAGTCTCAAAGAGGAGTTTCTTCTTATCCCAACTCCAAAGATCAGTTGATTTACAATTGTTTTCGAGCCCATAATAAGCTTTCCATCCCCCAATAATCCTTTTCTCAATGCTATA
>CBVK0100485754.1:0-18223 GCA_900067695.1 Picea abies
GGATTGAGGAGGAATTACTTCCAACTTTATTTCAGTAATTGATGTTGTAATGAGTAAGAGTTTCTGAATCTATTGATAAGTTATCTATTTCAATATTTTTTGCAGTTCTTTTTTTCTTAATGATGGAAAGAAAATCGTTGTGGTAATGTGTGATTGATGTTATAGCTAAGGAAAATATTTTGCTTGCAATAATCTTATTACATGCGTATTTTTATTAGATAATTGTGTCTCAGTCAATGTTGAATACCAACAAGTAATGTATTAGTACTAGGCTTGTAACAAGTGTGAATATCTTTGTATGCATGCTTGAACACGAGGGTTATCCCAAGCTCAGCCTTATTTAGTAGTTAAGAATCCCTTCTATCAGTTGGTTTATACCAGCACATTTCATTTTACTAGACTCATCTAATAAAAGAAAAGACAAAAAGGAGAATTTTTAATCTGAAGGAGGAACTTTCATAGAAAGATATCCTGTCAATCACCAAGTAAAGCCCATCGATGAATTAGCTAGATCGAAAGATCTGGAGAACCATTCCACCATCAAACGTTGCAGAGTCTAATTGGGCCTTTAAGGTGGGTTTGGTTACTATTGTTGAGATAAAGGGATCTTGAACCCCTCAACACAATGTTTTGCTAGTCTTGGCACCTTGTCAAGGCTGTGCACTAAGGTGCTAGATTGTGTGGTAACAAGCAACATTGTAGCATTAGCAAATGGACATTTCACGATAAAAATAATAATTTTTATATTCAAAATGAGATGGAAAAGGTACATCCAATACATGAATTGGATGACATCATAAATTTAGCTATGAGAAAATAAACAAACCACATTTTTCTATAAAACAACGCAAATTGTCGAGCTATAAGTGGATAAAGCAAGTCTATCAAAATATAGTCAAAGACATCACTTATTTGATGAAACTATAGAAAAACAACAATACTAATCAAATTGGCTAAGTGTTTACAAATGCAAATGAGAACAATGACATTATGATACTGACAAGAAATTGAGAATGCATGGCAAATTGAAAATGATGTTTTTTCATTGAACACAGATGCAAGACATAAGATTCTATGCCACAAAGGATGAAAAACCATTTAATAACTACATAGGTGTAGCTAAACAATATTCTTAGTACCTATAGGACTAGAAAGACAAATCAATGCAAGTTTTTCTGTTGTCTTTTTTGCCATTAAATATTTAAAGCCTCGCTATAAATCACATGCTCAAACAATGCTAAATGGATTTTGTAAACTAATTCTATCGTTACCATATATGAACTATGTATACTATAATATGTATTTGTTTTCATAAATGCACTTAGCCCTAGTAACATGTTTTTCCCAAAGATGATCAAGTGACACCATGACAACATTTGTTTTACAAGGAAAAGTAGCATCATGTTATTTTTTTAGCTTTTTGCCTTTCGGTATTCAAAAGATAGTTATAAAACCCATTGTTTTTCATTTCCAAAGACACACGATAAGCTAATTCTCTAGTTGCTATGCATATGTATATATTCTTGTTATGTACTTACACATAGAAGAAAAAACATGAATCTAGGTTACTATTTTGTGTATCTTATGAAAAAATAGTTTGGTGGGAGGACTTTGATTTTTTCATCGTTAATTATTCAATTTTGACATAGTTTTTTGGCAATCCAAAAGTACATAGATTGTTGTAGTACTTGACATGTATTTCATAAAAAAAATTGTGAATATTTTTGTGAATGTTTGTGCTTCGTTAATATATATTTTTTGTAAATGTTGTCACAAATAGTAACTTGGTCCTAACATATTATTGGATACATGGCAATGTTGATTTCCTACATTGTATTGAAAGATTTGTTTTCAAGGATACATGAATAAAGAGCACATATTCTTAGTAACATATTTTTACCCAAAGATGATCAAGTAACACCTTGACATCATTTTTTCGACAGGGAAATGTAGCATCATGTTGTTTTATCTTTTTGCCTTTTGGTATTTAAAAGCTAGCTATAAAACCCATTGTTTGACATTTCCAAAGACATCTGATAAGTTGATTCTCTAGTTTCTATACATGATTTATATATGTTTGTTATTTACTTATGCATACATGAAAGAGCATGAATCTAAGTTACTATTTTGCATATCCTATGACAAAATAGTTTGGTGAGTGGACTCCAATTTGTTCATCATTAACTATTCAATTTTGAGATAGTTTTTATACAATCCAAATGTACATAAGTTGTTGTTATACTTGAAAATGTTTCATGGATATTTTTTTAAATGATTGTGCTTCTTTAATGTATATTTGTTATAAATGTTGTCACAAATAGTAACTTGGTTCTAACATATTATTGGCTACGGCAATGTTGATTTCCTACACTAGATTGAAAGGTTCATTTACAAGGATACGTGAAGAAAGAGCACAAGTCCAACACACAAACTTTCTCTTACATAAGAAAAAAGACTTACGATATTCATCAATGTACACTACATATGGGTTTTCCTTATTTCTATAAAAATGAAGTCATATACATATACACATGTGAACTTTGTAATAAGAAAAATGTAAAAGGAATAAGCAAAAAGAACCAACTAGAGGGGTTATTTATTAAGCTTTTTCTTTTACATAAAAAAATAAACATAATATTCTCTAAAAGTAGAGATATAGGTTCAAAATAGAAAAAATCAAACTTATGCAAATAAAAACATGAAACTATAGCTCAGCAATCTCAAGGAGCATACTATGTATGCTTGTGGACTCAAGTTCAATTAAAATATAAACCAGTAAGCAACATGAGTAAATATCCAATAAAACAAGCACTTAGCATAACTAGATGATTAAATTCCAGAATATTCTGAAAGTTTGTAGAACCATTAACAAAAAACAATGTTATTGTTTTTTTAAATTGGCCCTTTTCTGAAATCAAAAAGTCATATTTGAAATAGATGTTCTAGCACCAAAAACAAGTACATTTCCTGAAAGGAGTTATACGATTTTTTTTTCATCTATATAGATATAAACCGATATGTTCATATTTATCGAGGTGGTCATGCAAAAAGGAAACCCATGGACAATTTGAAATATCTACAATAGCCATCAAAACCCATAGAGGTATGGAGCCATGATGCTTACACACAAATGTGAATATTTGGTTACATAGTAGAAATAATATATTGTATAACGACAATTTGAAATATCTACAATAGCCATCAAAACCCATAGAGGTATGGAGCCATGATGCTTACACACAAAAGTGAATATTTGGTTTCATAGTAGAAATAATATTTTGTATAGCTACGTATAGTAATAATCTTGAAACAAAAGGATACATGTAGGCAAAAAGAATTGATTTATAGTGGCATCTACAAAATGATTTCCATTACAAGGAAAACAAAAGAAACTATGCAAGTCTAGGAAAGCATATATATAAGGTTACTATAGATGCAATCAAATTCCTAATCAAATTAGGAGATCCAAAAAAGTATACTCAAGTACATGAATCAACAATTCAAACTAGTATGAAGTAACAAGAAAAAAAAAAGTACTTTAGAAGAAAAAGAAATATGTTATTCCATGAAACCAAACAAAACATGGGATTTTAATTCTAAGAGAGGCAAAGGCACCCATGTATAAGCATACAACTCTTGATGCAAAAGAAAATCCACAAGTAAAAATCATCATTTGTAACAATAATCCATGAAACCATGACTCTTATACAAATAAAGAGAACTATGCACTTCCATGAAGACATAGATGTAAGGTTATGACAGAAAAAATCTTCTATCTATTGCATTTATTACTCGTATACTACGACTAACTCCATTTGCACTACTTGCATTTATTTTGGGATCTAACAACATCCAAGGTGGAAGGGTTTTATTCTTAGTTATTATTCTTGTTTCGATTGAGGTGGGTTCTTTAGTGTTTCTTGCATTTTCAACTTGTTGTGTGTTGTTTTCTTTCAATGCTAGATTATGTCTAGAATCTAAAGGAGTAATGAGTAGCATCACTAAAAATGAAATAACAGCAAAATATTTTGAAACAAAAGGGAAATACTCAATTCACTCCATATTCTTAGCATAAGTGAATATCAATGTAGTTCAAAGAGCACATCGCAATGATATTGATCATGTATCAACAGGAAAACCAACACAAACAGTGAAATGACACTAGACTTTAAACGACTAAGAAAAATAAGATTTCACAATCAAGAGATTGAGCTAGATATAAGGTTTAGCTATAACAATGATCAACAAAAAAAGTTCCTCTACACAAGAAAAGAACTATGCAACCCCATGGAAGCATAGGTATAAGGTTACCATATAGAAAATATTGTGTCAGCTCGATTTATTTCTTTTTCAATATCACTATCTCCATCTTAACCACTTACATTTGAGTCGGTGGTTCAAAAGGAAAACAGATAAGCAAGCTACACAAGAAGAGAATAAAAAGCCTAAAGTATACACATATTTTCACTCGCAGCTTGAACCTGGTAGCACAACCAAGGTTATATTTGATCCAATAGGTATACCCGACAATCAGATCATCGACTTGCATAATGAAATTTCCAAAGAATTATCTTGAGATGGAGAAATTCAATGAAGGCAATAGACAGAATATTGACTCGGAAAGAAAAAAAAAAAGCCACATGGACTAAATGCATCAACTTGGCCCAAGAAAAATTACATATCAGCCCCGATAGCTTTGAAGTTGATAGCCTTGTCTCAATGAAGCAATTAGTCCAATAGTTGGTCAACTTGAACCTCCAAGTGAAACAGGAGAACAATCAAATAAAGGAGGAAAATAGAAAAATGCAAGAAGAGCACAAAGAGGTGCAGGAACAACATAAACAAATGAAAAAGTAAACAAGCATCTCCAAGAAGAAAACTATTAGAAAAACAGGATCATGGAGCAATAAAATAAGACAAAATGCATAAATAAAACACAGAAGATACACAATACAATAGAGAAATGGATATATGTGGTTCACCCAGTGTGGTCTTGTTGGCCCTTGACCAAGTTTTGAGGAAACATTGGTTTTGTTTGACCACTTTTGGGACTTCGACAGGCTGGTCGAAGATGGAGCGCCCAGGCAAAGCGGAGATCGTGGGATCTCGCTTGTTTTATGGGTTTGTGGACCCAGCAAAAGGGTTTTTAGGGTTTATGTAACGAGTATGGGATGTTGGCCCATGGGTTTACCCATGTTTAGGCCCTTTTGTAAATGTATAAATAGGTAGCTAAGCGATGTAAGAAGTATTAGATTGGCTTAGTGCATAACTACTAGATTGGCTTAGTGCATAGCTACTAGAATCGGCTTAGTGCATAACTACTAGTGACTATGTGCATAGTAGGTTAATATTGGCTCAGTGAAAGAAGTTGTAAGTAATTTGTATATCCATATTGTGTAAGGCTTTGTGCTATTAAGGAATTGGCTTTGTGCCTTGACTTGATTTTGAGGAAGGTGGATCTAGTGTGCGGTGCACAGATCACCTGTCCAGTGCGAAGTTGGGCTCTGTTTCTTTGTGCATAGGAGAAGATGAATGTAAGAATCTTGGAGACTAATAAAGAATAAGAAGAAGTTGGTGGACATAGTCCCACACTGGGGTGAACCATGTATATCTTATGTCTTGATGTACTTTGTGCGATGTTGTTTATGTGGTTATTTGCTTAGTGTTGTTGTTGTTATGTATACTGAATGCATATGATGTTGTAGCTTAGTGCTTAATGGTGTAATTGAATGCAAGATCTGAACTAATGCTATGTACTAAGAGGTTTTAAGGGATTGATATTTATTGTTACTATGTTGATCTGTAATAAGGGTTTAACCTGCGATGTGAATAAGGTTCCAGAACTAATGCATGTTATTGGCTAAGTTCTCTGTTAAGTGTTGTAATCACATATCTGTATCCCATCTTGGTTGTAGACACCTGAGTCCTGCAACCCCCCCTTCCTCTACCTCGGGTGAGACTTCATCTACTTCGCAGGTGTTTCCGAAAGGGCCAGTAGTTAGGGTTTTGTTGGTGCAATGTTGAAGAGTTGAACCCTGGGTCTGCCCCTGTGCCAACAAACGGTTTTGTTGTCCAGACCTAAAACTGTGATTGTTGGGAACTGAAGAAAAGAGAAGGCTATGTGTGTATATCTTCTATTGTAGTGCGCAATATTCTACTTGAATTATGAAGCTCTGTACTAAGAAAGAAACTGGATCTAAAGAAAAGAGGTAAGATCTTAAAGCTTTGTGCTCTAGTAAAGGTAAGATAAGTGGAAATATTTGTTTCAAAAATATGAATCTAGGTATTCTTGTTATATTTTTTCCTAGTCTTGAAACTAGGGCACGGTTAGAAGAAAGATTTGATCTGAATAAATCTGATATAAATAGAGAAAAATATGTTATTCCTATGCATAGAAAGAATTTTTGGACTAATAAGTGGATGCAGGAACCTAGAAAGAATGTTTGCAGATTGCAGGTCCAGCACTGTGATCCCGACGTGCAGTACAGGAGAGACTGGAACTCATTTAAAAGAAAGAGAGGATTGACATTGTGTTATGATTGCAAAAGACTGTGACATCTTGCTAAGGAATTCTCTGGTATAGGTACTATTTGTCTTTGTTGTAAGTTTATTGGTCATGAGGTTGAGGATTGTCCAAGGATGATTTCTAAATTTGAAAATATGAACATGAGACAAGAAAACTATAAAGAAGGTCAAGAGACTAAGGATATGTTAGAAAAATAGAAAGAGAAAGAATTAGAGAAAGATCGGACTATGTTAGTACAGTTAAAAGAAGTAATGGAAGACCACAAGGATGTCAGTTTGTCAGAGATCTTGAAAGAAAAACAATGCATATTTACAAGGATAGAAGACCTCGACATAGACTACGTACTGGATGAAGAAACACAAGTGAATATTATGCCAAAAAGCACTTGGGAAATTTTGTAAAAGCCTGCCATGATACCTTCATTGGGAAGGATATGTTTGTTTAAAGGAAAGATGATAACCCTATGTGGAAGAGTTACTAACATACCTATGATTTCTCATGAAACATCGACAGAAGAAGACTTCGAAGTTGTCATATTTTTTTAGTACAACGCCCCATTCCCACTTTTATTAGGAAATACTTGGATTGAGAAAGATCGGATCAAAAGGAAAGCAGAGGAGGAAGCTACAGAACAGAAAAAGAAAAAATGAAGGGACTTCATAGCCAGAAAAATAGCACGACTGATTGAAGAACAAGAGGATCAGTCGAAGCAATAGAAGGCCAGATAATTAGCTGTCGAAGTTGAAATAACACAGGAAGACTTAAAGAACCTGTCCATGCAAGAAAGAAGTATAGCCACCCCAGAAATAGCAAATGAAGGAACATTAACCGCGGAATCTATAAGAGTGCATTAGCAGTGCGAAGTCACTTTACTCTAGAGGAATATAGAGACTCAGATCACGGGAAAGAAGGCAAAGAAGCTCGGTAAGAAGAAATCCAAGTTAGCAAAACTACGGGAAGTTCCAGAAAAGAATTTTCAAGAGGAAGATCTGCAGAAGTTGAACCTCGTCGGAATAGAAAAACCACGCAGAATGGGACTTCACCCCGACGAAGCTATATGACCGTTGGAGGTGCCCTGACTGTTAGAATAATGCTCTGGAATGGCTAGAAGCGCAGTTATTGACAGAAATACCATCGTTGGATAATTGGGACCACACCATAATGGACAGATTTGTATTGATTGAGGCATTCCTACCCATTGGAGGAATCTATTATGACACTTGCTTATTTAACCCGTCGGACGCTGCACCGGGACCACTTTTTTCAAACCGTGATTATCCAAGCTAACAGAAAATCCATTGTCTATTCGCCTACCTGAGTTATTTGATTACAAGTGTACATGTTGGGTGAATGTAGCACAGTAGAAAATTTTGTGGAGGCGATTCTTGTAGACCTCATGACTGAGAGAGTCATGGATGTAGGAATACAGGCATCGTCGACTAGCAGATTGCAAGCATCCCCCTCGACTGGACAGTTTTCTGGTCGCACCACTGAGAAGCGAAGAAAAAACTGCAATGATCTGGCTAATGCGAAGCAGATCCTGTCGGTATTTTCTGAATACATCCCGCCTTTGGCTGGCACGTTCAATCGCAACAGCATCCCACGGGATTTCGAGTACATGTTGATCACTGCGTACATCCCAAAGGGGATATGCGCAGTTGGACCACAATTAGGACATATCCCAGTGCTGAAGAACAACGACTTCAACCTTGGAGACAGGAAGAACTACATGATGCTTGTGTCACATCAGTATTTAATGAGGATAATTGGGAAGAAGCCACGCATAGTCTCTCGACCATGGATAAAGGGGTTTGCGCAATCCATGATCCTGAATGTAATGAAGATCCCCCACTTCTTCTGACATCAGGAGGTTAACACTTGCGTTAAACTCCTCATGTTGTGCTACCATGGAGGGTATATTTGGATTCACAGGCACATATTGTGGATTCGGCATTGATCCATCTCATTACAAGACTAAGCATGCAGGGACCAGACACTCAACAGTTCTACCCAGGGAAGGTTGTAGATCGCTCCATGGCACAGTGCATAAAGAAAGACTACGGTGATGTAGAAAAGGGAAAGTGAGGTGACAAGGTAGCCTCCATATAGGATGGCACAGTGTGCCTATATTTTTAGCTTATAGCCGGTAAGCTCGTCAGAAAGAACCGTCCAACACAAGTCATTGGATTTGTAGTAGACCTCGCAAGGAAGTGCGTAGAAGGAATGCAAATGAACTGGGTGAGTTACCTCGCCAATGAGTTGGAGAAGGACTGTCACGAAGTGCAAGATCAAGGATATGAGTTTCATTTTAGTTGGCTACTGGTATTGATCGCATTTTTCACCTAGAAAATGCTGGAAGGAGAAGCCTTCCCGGAAGTTGAGCCATCAAAGTCATTGGCCACGAGGTTCTCCAACTTGCGGTACACGAATGATATGGAGAAGTAGTGGAAATCGAATGTGGTGTTCCATTCTTACTACCTATAGCTAAAGTGCGCCATTGAGGCATTTCCACGAATGACCCCAAACACACTGCACCACTATAGGCCGCTCGAGAAGTTTTGTGCAGATCATCACTTTATCTACATCACTATGTGCATGGATGAAAGTAAGGAGGAGTTGCAGTCCTATTATAAGCTGACCAACGAGCATATGGAGGATATAACCAAAGAATGGCCAGTAGAATTCCTTATACCATTGGAAGATGTATAACTCTTTGACCCTGACATCATCAGAAGTCCATTGGTCACTCGGGTCGAGCATGATGGACAGACTAGCACAAAGAAAAATGAGGAAGTACCAAACGTAGAAACTGATGAGGCAAACAGTGCATCAAAGGAAAGTAGTTCTGATTCACCCACAGGAGGAGGAGGAGATGAAGTAAACCAAGAAGAAGGAGGGGAAGAAGAAGAAAATCAAGAAAAAGGCAAAGTTACACCGCCAAAGGATCCCCTTACAGAGGCCAAAACATCAAAGAAAAGGAAGGTTTCTTCGCAGAAACCTTAGCAAGAAAGAATACCTGAGCTAATAAGCCTCGGTCGAAGAATGTGCTCACAGTGGACGATGTCGATCCCATCATTGCATCCATAGAGGACGCTTCAGAGGATATGTTGCATAGACACGAAGCGAAGCAGGAGACAATGTATGAAAGAATATAGAAGGATCTCAGAGACACACAGCAAGCCATCTATTTAAGCCGTGTAGTAACAATTGCGCCTTCATTGTTGAAAATTGCAGAATTGGGGGATGATCCCACCCAATTATGAAGGCTAACAGATGCAACAGAGGCTCGACTTCGTTGAGTCCAAGAAGAAAAGGAGCAGGCCACAGAGGCCTTGAAGCAAGAAAAGGAGGAGGTCCTAGCGCAACTTCGAGTTGCGCAGAATGAGAAAGATGAAATTTGGGTGATGTTTGAGGAGGATAAAGCGAGGATGCAGAAAGAAAAAGACCAATTGCTCGCAGAGCAAACTACGATCAAAGAGGCAGTGACTAAATCACCTCTCTCTATGTCAAGTTTAACATGGGAGGAAGAAGAGTTAGACGAGATACAAGTGGGGAA
Organism: Picea abies; assembly: GCA_900067695.1. Classification (NCBI taxonomy): domain Eukaryota; kingdom Viridiplantae; phylum Streptophyta; class Pinopsida; order Pinales; family Pinaceae; genus Picea; species Picea abies. The sequence goes on from CBVK0100485754.1 coordinate 10,083, forward strand.
GCTCACTGAAGCCATTCGGCAGCTTCAAGCGAGAGTAATGGAGCTAGAAATCCAAGCAGTTTCGAGCACTCTGCAAGAAGTGAGCGATCAAAGGGAAGAAGTTTCCAAGAGCAAAAATAGAAATAATGAGGGCACTCGCCTCAGAGTGTAAGAAACTGAGTGATCGAAGTGCGCAGACCTATGAGCACCTTGAAAAAGATCTGGAGCTGAAGAAACTGGAAGCACAGCTACAGGAGGTGAAGCAGCAGGCATCCACCGTGCAAGCACAAATGAAGTTGCTTACTACAATTGATAAAATGAAGCGACCACAGGAGTAGCGCGTAGTCCAGTAGGAGGTTACTACCATCTAGAGCAAAGTCATGGAGGTGACACAGAGACTCCAACTGGTGTAGGACGAAGCCTGCATGCTTTTTGAAGAGATTGAAGGACAAGGCTCACAGCTGGACCAAATGGTCATGATAGTAGAATAGTGCCTGGAAGGGCCTGTTACAGAGCAGGTGATTCAGGAGTTCACCAAGCAAGAAGCTCTGGCGGAGCAGTAAGTCGAGGCAGCTCGAGCTAAGATCGAGGCCTTTGAAACAACATTGCCCAAATCTGAGTGACTCGAGATGAGTCACATGTGAGTTTTGGGGGCTTGTTGGCCCTTGACCAAGTTTTGAGGAAACATTGGTTGTGTTTGACCACTTTTGGGACTTCAATAGGCTAGTCGAAGATGGAGCACCTTAGCGAATTGGAGATCGCAGTATCTTGCTTGTTTAGTTGGCTTGTGGACCTAGAAAAAGAGTTTTTAGGGTTTATGTAACTGGTATGGGATGTTGGCCCATGGGTTTACCCATGTTTAGTCCCTTTTGTAAATGTATAAATAGGTATCTAAGTGATGTAAGAAGTACCAGATTGGCTTAGTGCATAACTACTAGATCGGTTTAGTGCATAGCTACTAGAATCAACTTAGTGCATAACTACTAGATTGGCTTAGTGCATAGCTACTAGAATCGGCTTAGTGCATAACTACTAGTTGCTATGTGCATAGTAGGTTAATATTGGCTCAGTGAAAGAAGTTGTAAGTGCTTTGTGCAGACAGACTATGTAAGGCTTTGTGTTATTAAGGAGTTGGCTCTGTGCCTTGACTTGATTTTGAGGAAGGTGGATCTAGTGCACAGTTCACCTGTCCAATGTGAAGTTGGGATCTATTTCTTTTTCCACAGGAGTAGATGACTGTAAGAATCTTGGAGACTAATAAAGAAGAAGAATAATTTGGTGGACGTAGCCCCACACTGGGGTGAACCACGTATATCATGTGTCTTGATCTACTTTGTGTGATGTTGTTTATGTGGTTATTTGCTTAGTGTTGTTGTTTTTATGTATAAAGAATGCATCTGATGTTGTAGCTTAGTGATTAATGGTGTAATTGAATGCGAGATCTAAACTAATTATATGTGCTAAGAGGTTTTAAAGGCTTGATCTTGATTGTTACTACGTTGATCTGTAATAAGGGTTTAACCTGCGATGTGAATAAGGTTCAAGAACTAATGCATGTTAATGGCTAAGTTCTTTGTTAAGTGTTTTAATCACATATCTATGTCCCAGCTTGGTTGTAGACACCAAAATCCTGAAACCCCCCCTGCCTCTACCTTGGGTGAGACTTAATCTACTTTGCAGGTGTTTCTGAAAGGGTCGGTAGTTAGGGTTTTGTTGGTGCGTTGTTGAAGCATTGAACCCTGGGTCTACCCCTGTGTCAATAGGTCTACGTCCACCAGAGAAATTTCCAGGTCCTTCCTTTTTATTATCCAACAGCATGAAGGGATACAACCTATAGCACACTCGTTGTAACTTCATTTTCTTTCTCTCACAATATACTCTCTCATAATATAATAATCACACACAGACACAACCGCAATATAATTTCCTCGTAAAAGAGGGTTTCCTTCTAGGGAAACAAACCCTAAAATAACTTCTATTGTCATATTTATGACCTTATAATGAACGGTCCATATTGACTACAAATTACAATATTTTACAAGGCAAATTTTCCCAATATTTTTCTTTAGGGGTGCTGCCCTCGAATCCCCCGCCAGGGGGGGACTACAAAAAATTTTCTCACCTCCCTAGATCCCCCTCGCAATATTTTTGGGGGGGAAATACCCCCCACATCCCCCTTTTAGGGAATGGGGTCCAAGCACGATTGAAACAAACCTCTGAATCAGGAAGATAACCAGGCTCCACAACCAACAATCTCCCACTTGGAGACTGATCACAACAAATCCTTGTTGTACATGTTGGACTATACTCCACCTTGGACCTGGAAAATTTATCATCTTCACCTTCATGCTTGAAGACCAAATAAAACTGAGCAGGAACTCATTTTCTCCCCGGTTACTACCTTTGTTAACATTTCTGCAGGATTTTGGCTAGTATGTATCTTTTCCAACTTCAAATGTCCATCTTCCAAGACAGATCATATGAAATGATACCTGAGTTGTATATGATTAGTCTTCAAATGGAAGGTTGAGTTCTTTGCAAGATGAATGGCACTCTTACTGTCACAGTACAACCTGTTATTCTCCTACTTCTTTCCCAATTCCTCCATAAACCTCTGTAACCAAATCATTTCTTTACTAGCCTCTGTAGTAGCAACATACTCTGCTTCCATTGTTGAAAGTGCAACAACATTTTGCAGTTTCAAAATCCAACTTATCGTTGTTCCACCTACAGTAAAAGAATACCATGTGGTGCTCCTCCTACTATCTTTGTTAAAACACACATTGACACTGAGAGGGGGGTTTGAATCAGTGTCTGGAACTTTTGGCTACTTTTCACACTTTCATAGACTAACTAAATTAACTTAATAAGATATATGCAGTTCAATTAATTATTCATAAACATGTATAACACAAACTGTATGAAGTAGATAAAATATTACTCTTGTATTTATTTAACTTGAATGAATACAAATAAAATATATCCTTTAATATCTTCAACTTCGGTTGAATATGAGATATCCAACTCTCTCATACAAGACCCAGCTTGTAGTTCTCAGATCCAAATGAGAAATGAGGAATCTAACCCTCATAACAAGACCTGGCTTGTTGATCTCAGATCCAACTGAGATGTGAGGAATACAATCCTCATGACAAGACTCATCTTGTAAATAAGCACCAACCTGATAGAATGAACTTGCATTCAATCCATTATATATATATATCCTCCAAGACACTCTCTTCCATTCATATTCCTTTACTTATATAGTCCATCAAAGGGTGCCACTTTGAAACAATGTGTCCTTTTGGATTGAAATAATGCACCCCTTCATTTAATTAACACAAATGACAACTTTTATTATTTGATTTTCATACACCACTTTAGACAGTGATTTTCGTATGAAGATTTTGAACTAATGGAAATGAATTTTAAACTTCTACGACATGGGTTTTTTGTATAACATGCCCAACTAGCCGACACATTAGAAATTTTCCCAGAAAGTGTGTGAGGTGGTCGTTACAAGCGGTTCTTTAAAGGAAACTTGCCCATATTTTCCTTTCGTCGTCGGATGTCAGATCGACTTCAGTACATATTACATTTTTGTGAATGTCTAAATAGACCTCCACATATCTCCTTTGTTGGTGATTATTTAAACTCAACTTGTAAACATTTTACTTGATGGTTATATTAAAATTGGTTCCCTCTCAGCTGCTAGTCACTAAAGATTTGACTTGGTCTCACCCTTTTTTGTATTTGCTTCCTCATTTGACCGGCAAACATATTTTTGGTCGACTCAACTAGGAGAAATTTTGACTTGAGTATTTCAATTCTAGTCGTCCGATATTTCTTTAGCCTCGACCCAACTTGTATTTAAGTTTTCTTCGACTTCAATCTTTAGGTTACTTCTTTCTTGGACCGACTCGACTTGGAAGAAAACTGACTTAAGAAATGTGACTTTGGTCGTCTTGACTTGCTTTGGCAGAGTTGTATTTCCCGACTCAATTTTCTTTTGACTTCAACCTTTATTTGGTCTACTTGTCTTCAACTCGTCTTGAAATCTATCAACTTTTCTTCTCCAAATTCCTTCAATCTACAGACTTGCAGTCAGTTGACTCGTCTTGTAGTCGATTGACTTCCAGATAGTCGACCTTATTGTTGTTTGAATCAACTCGAATTGTGACTCGATGGTGCCAATGCTTCCTCACAAAACATCCACCATTGACGTTTTGTCTCAAATTTGGACTCTTCCTCAATTGAGATTTTCTTAATCACTATTAATGAATCATGTCTTATTAACTTCTTTATTTGTGATTAGTATGGACCCTTATTGGATTATCCATTTACCCTTTTTATCTGGACAATTTATTCACAGTTTCTTCTTTTGTGCATGAATTTTAATGACACAATCTCAACCTTATACAATATAGGATGAGTGTATTAATCTCATACAATATATTACTCAATATTAAATTTCTATTGATATTAAAGTCACCTTCATAACATTATGTCCAATATTGGCAATGCTTGACATTCAAGTCACCTTCATAACATTATGTCCAATATTAACAATGCTTGACATTCAAGTCACTTTCATAAGAATATGTCCAATATTGGAAATGCTTCTCAAACCAATCAATCAATGATACTTCACCTATTTATTAAGGTTGACATCAATGACAACCAAAATGCAAACAATCTCCCCCTTTGTTATTGATGGCAACCTTAGTAAAACAATCTTACTTCCATTGGGAAATGTATTCTGTATTTTGGGTCCTTTGAGATGACTTTGTTTTACTCTTTATCTCTCCCCCTTTGACAACAATGACAAAGGGAATATTTCTCTTCTCCCCCTGATATGATGTTCCCCCTGAGGTGATGCTCCCCCTCTCTTTGTCCCATTTATTTTTTACTTTGTTTTTATTATTTATCTCTCCTCTTTTGACATCAATGACAAAGGAAAGAAAACTTTTACTACTTTTCTCCCCATGTGAATGTGTCAGTTGTTATATCAATCTCTTGGGATTTTTTTATTCAAATACGGTTTTACTGTCTTCTCCTTTGTCATAACGAACAAGGGTGTGAAGCTTACTGATGTTCTTAATGTATTTCTTCTTCTTCTTGATATTATTTAGTTCTTTGATTCCAAGAGATATTTATTGTTCTTTCATATCATTAATAAATTTGCTCTGCTCATACTCTATCTTTATATATTTTGAACTCATTTTGTTTCTTTCTTCTTTAGATATTATTTGTTTTATTCATCACACTATTCTACAGACTAATTTGTTTTTGAGAGTTCATCATCATCACCACTATTTTGTGCACCATTATCTTTTTCATATTCTTCTTTCTAAAGTATTCTTCCTTGATCTTGTTCCTCTTCCTATGCAAAGCTTTGAATTTCATATTCCTTATTAGGAGTTTCATCCATCAGTTTATTGTTATCAATTTCTTCATTTTTAGGTGCAAGATCTTCATCATCTTTCTTGCTTTGTGCTTTAGATTTTCTTCTCCATATATTTCCATAAGGCACTTTGTTTGATGAAATTTTATTTTATACATTTGTCCTTTAAGATTTATCCTCTCTTCTTTTCTTCCAAAGTTCATTAGATTTTCTTCCTGACTTGTATGGATTATTTTTCATGGGTTGTCTTCTTGATTTCCTGTAGTCCTGGGATTTGTGCTCAAACTTATCACAGTTGTATCATCTCATGGTATGAAAAAAATTTGTTGTGTTCCCAACATAATTGCATCTCCAACATCTCATTAAGTTATTGGACCTTCCTGAATTTTTCTTTTCAGGACTCTTGCATTCCAATGCTTTGTGACCAAAGTTTTTACAAGAAAAGTAATACCATTGAAGGTGTTTCCATACTCGAGTCTATTGTGACATGAGAATCCTGACTTTTGATACGTTTCTTGTTTTTAACTTTTATAGATTCCTCCTTTAACAAAATTCATGGTTTGTATTTGGTTTGTTATTGCATTTTTTCCTTTTGAGGAGGATAATGCTTTCTCATGTTTGTGAATGGTGTTCCACTTGCCACCTTATTTTTTTTTATTGTACCCAAGACCATTTTTGTCATCGGTTGTATTTGATTGTTCCAAATCTTATCCAGGATGGTTAAGCTGTTCTGGAATTTGACAGTTGTTTTTGTCTTTTCATTCTTTTTTTTGAGGTTGATAACTTCCAATTCCAACATTGACATGTTTCTTCATTTTTAGTCAACTGGATCTTCAAGTATTCTTCTATTTCCTTAGCTTCTTCAAGTTGAGTCTTTATATTGATGACCATTTCTTTTGTCTCATCCAAGACTTATGTGCATTTATTTCTTTTGTCATATGTCTTCAAATCTTCTATTTCTTTTGTTAGATCAACAACTTCGGTCTTCAATCTTTTGATTTATTCCTTGTTTTCTAGCTGAATCCTTTTGAGGTTGATGACTTCCAATTCTAGTGTGTGGCATAATTCTTCCTTTTTATTCAACTGGCTCTTTAAGGTTTCTTCACTTTCCTTACCTTCTTCAAGTTGACTCTTTAGACTGTTGACCATTTCTTTTGTTTCTTATAATTCTTCTATGAATTTATTGAGTTTTTCATATGCCTTCAACTCATTCATTTCTTTTGTTAGATCAATAAATTTAGTCTTTAATCTATTGATGTCTTCTTCTTTGTCTTCTAGCTGAATCTTTTGTTTTTTCTCTTCATGGTTGTTAGAATGATCCAACTATTGTAGTAACAACATATCTTTCTTTTGAAGTTTCTCCAACTCTTCTAGAGTGCACATAGTTGTGTATTAAATATTTTCAAGAGCCTCTATAGGAACTTCAATATATATACCATTTCTTGGTTCCATACGAATCTCTTCTAATGCAGCTATGACATCAGTCTTAAGATTCAGTATTTTTCCTTCAGTGATTACTGAGGTATGCATCAATTCCTTGATGGAGTTGTCTTCTTCATCAATGATTGGGGATTGCATCAATTCCTTGTTTGATTTGTCGTCTTCTTTGATGACTGGGGATTGCATCAATTCCTTGTTTGAGTTGTCTTCTTTATTGATGACTAGGGATTGCATCAATTCCGTGTTTGAGTTGTCTTCTTTATTGATGACTAGGGATTGCATCAATTCCGTGTTTGAGTTGTCTTCTCCGTGTTTGAGTTGTCTTCTTTATTGATGACTAGGGATTGCATCAATTCCTTGATGGTATTGTCTTATTTTTTTGTGTTTTGTACTTTACTCTAATAAGAACTCTCTAGTTGGAGCCATAATACTTTAGTAGAGGTGCAGTGTCCCATATTTTCTTTGATTCGGTCTGACAGTCCATTCTGGATTTCTTTTAATGCCATTGAATTGTTTCTCTTTGCTTCTTTTGTAGTTTTGGATTTATTCGTTGAGGTAGTTAAGTACCAAGGATTACTTACTATTGAGTCCCAAACTCCAGATCCTCTTGACTTCAGATATATTTTCATTATTTACCTCCATGAAGAGTAGTATGTTGCATCAAATAAAGGAGCTTCATTTATGGAGAGAGCCATTTGTTCATCCATTTGTGTGTTTAGTAGGATCTTTCTTCCAATGATTAGACTGTTTCTCCTTGAAGAGACCTTACTCTGATACCAATTGTTCTCTTCAGAACAATTGAGTGGTTAAATTGTAGTGAAGGAACCCGCTCTAATACCAATTGTTGAAACACACATTGACACTGAGAGGGGGGGTTGAATCAGTGTCTGGAACTTTTGGTTACTTTTCACACTTTCATAGATTAACTAAATTAACTGAATAAGATATATGTAGTTCAATTAATTATTCATAAACATGTATAACACAAATTGTATGAAGTAGATAAAATATCATTCTTTTATTTATTTAACTTGAATGAATACAAATAAAATCAATCTTGTAATATCTTTAACTTCATCTGAATATGAGAGATCCAACTCTCTGATACGATACCCAGCTTGTAGTTCTCAAATCCAACTGAGAAATGAGGAATCCAACCCTCATAACAAGACTCGGCTTGTTGATCTCAGATCCAAATGAGATGTGAGGAATCCAATCCTCATGATAAGACTCAGCTTGTAAACAGGCACCAACCTAATAGAATGAACTTTCATTCAATCCATTATATATATATATATATATATATATATATATATAT